>JAECUM010037153.1:0-20619 GCA_016617855.1 Megalonaias nervosa
AATGAGTAAATTGTGGTGAGTCACCATCAAGATAACTCACAATTGTACCTAGTTTGGTTCCGTCTGACAAATAAACATTACTCCGATTTATAAATATGTTTTTTTCTGTTGTATCAGCAATTATAAAATCGAGTTCAGCATCGTCCATAATTAATCTTGTACAATGTCTTTTATGATCATAGGCTCCTCCTTGAGTAAATTTACCAATTATCTTTCTACCAAGATCTTTTGCAAATTTTTCATCATACTCATCTCTGCATTTACGTATATTATTTGTAATTTTAATAATATCATCTTCATTAAGATCAGGAAATTCTTTCCTGACATCATCAATATTAAATCTATTTGGTTCTGGTAACCAAATTTGTTTCTGTGGACTATATGATATAATGGCCTCGCTCACCTGTAAAGATATTAAAATTCCAACATCAAGCATATATCGCAATAGTACTATTGGAACCCAACATCGCTCTGAAAAATGTCTCCCAAACCAAGTATAAGTAATCGGATGGAGATTTTCTGCAAATTCGAATGATTCTACATGAGCAAATCCGGTTAAATCAAAATCTGGTAAATGTCCGTTTATTGCAACCCTGGTCATTTCGTGTGATGGATGTCCGAATGTCTTAAAGTATTTAGAACATTCTCCGTATCCAAGAAAACTTCCAGGATAACATGCCACCATATCGACGGATATAACGTCACTATAGTTGTATTTAGTATTCCATAATCCTCCGTGTCCATATTCTACGCAACTTTTATGAATGTCTTCAAGAAATTCCGATCGTGTTGGTTTCCATAAATTTTTCTCTTGAGCGAAATGAGCCGCTACGGATGGAACTGTAAAACAATTATTTAATAATTGTCTAACTTTGACATCGTCTGAAGTATACTTCAGCGCAAGATTTTCCATTTCTACATTAAGAGATTCTCTACGGTAAATGTCACCATTAGGCCGTACAAACTAATCGTAATGATCATATTCTGAATTTTGAAATAACCAAACGGACACAGGGTCACTTTTACTGATATTTTTGATAAAATCAAATATATGACCATCATAAACTTTAACTTTTCTATCTCGTGGAAATATTGTTACTGCTGAGGTCCATGCGTGCGAATTATGATCAATAATATCTATTGGAGCTCCATTTTTTGTGTATTTTGGTTTATATAAAATCTCTCCCTTCAGCGTTTTTACCGTTATTGGAAATCTTAATTTCTTTTCTAGTTCAGCGACATCTTTGATAGACGCTCCGGTATCTTTAACTGATTCTGCCCATGTATTTATTTTTTTACGTCGTAAATCTGTTAAACCATTACCACGTATCGCGTTTGTAAAATGTTCTGTAACTCGTTCAGCTACACAGTTTATTCTTGACTCTGACAGTTTCATAGGCTTTAGATCTCCGACGTCAGGTTTATTATTCAGCGGATATATTGCATATACGACTGCAGTAACTGGGTAGCTCCGTTCATAATATACCTTATCAATACCAGTCAGTATTCCGGGTTTAGATTTATTATTTAAGAGAACAATATTATTTCCTGATTGTATGTGTACTGGATCGCGCTTGTCACAAATAATCCAAATATCTTCTTTTGTATTTACAATAAATTTTATTAAAATAAAATATTTTTGATCATCAAGGTAATTAATAATTATTTTTCCTCGTTTGTCATTCATCATATTAGTAACATTTCCGACTCTGAATGTTGACCATACATGAGTAGCACCATCGTCACGAAATTCATTTTTTGCTTCACGAATACGTTCGGTTATATCCTCATCCGTTAATGCCAGATCTTGCATCAAAGTACTATATTTATATTCTGATAGTCTGTCAAGATCAAATCTAGCATGGGAAGGTTCAATTGCTGATAATTCCTCCATATAATTAAGACAAGTATTTAAATTAAAATTTTAGTATATATATAATGATTGAAACAAAGAACAAATGTGTTTGGCTCAGAATTGGATATACGTCTCTTTGTAATAAACCGTGCGTGAACAAATACTGCGGAAATCATGCACAAAGTTTCAAAAATGGAAGTACAGGACCAATACCGTGTATTCAGTGTGGTGTTGGAGTCAGAGGAAAAACTCAATTGTGTCTAAAATGTGGCGGAAAAAAATATAGAGAATTAAAACGATATTATGACAAAAAAATAATACATCGCCAGGTAAATCTCCTATACAAACCGTAGAAGATTATCTGGTCAGATTTCAAAACAATGATTTAGACAAATAATATTATTATATAAAATGACTCAGACAAATCAGACTTATGATGAAATGATCGACAACGATATTATAAGAGAATTAAGAAAAAAAGCATTTCGTAATAAATACGAATTTGTTAAACATCCAGTATATACAAATTATGAAGCGTCTCGAGATGGTGTAATCAGACACTGCAAATTAAAGAAACCGGTTGGTTGGCTTGATAAATTTGGTTATTTTGTATTTCGTGCTGGAAATAAAAATTATTTATCAAGTAGATTCATATTCGAATGTTTTCATGGAGTAGTTGAAAATAGATTTGTAGTTGATCACATTGATGGAAATCCCAAAAATAATCGGTTATCTAACCTGCAAGCTATTACACAGAGTCAGAATTCTGCACGTGGAAATACTGGAAAATGTAAAAAGTTTACAAGAAGATCTATTAAATCCATAAATACAGAAACAGGACGGGAAATAACTTTCCCCTCAATTAATGCGGCTGCAAAATATTTTGGCATACATTCACAATCAGTACAATTTGTCGCAAATAAAATATACAGATCTACATATTCAATAAAATATGATCAGCGGATAATATTTGAATATATCTAACTCTGTCTTCCTAATAAATAAATTGTATATAGTTTGACTCTATATTTTACCTTCACCGTCGCTACTCTCGGTGTCACTTTCATTTTTGACAGAATCAAATAACATAATTTTTCTTAATTGCATTACACGATTATCCACGATCTTCTTTTTCTCGTATTCACGAGATAGTTCGGATCTAATATTTTCGATCGAACGTGCAAGAGGCGCAAATAGTTTTACCTGCTTTTCATTTACCACCGCCAAGGATTCTAACATAGACTGCTAAATTGATTTTACGAATTTATAATTGGATGGTAATGTGTATTTATTATCAATTTTTCTTTGTTTTAATATTTCATAATCACATAATATTTTTTCAGGATCGAGATTATCAGATATATTTATTCCGTTATGCTTTAATTTTTTAATAGCAGAAATAATATCATTTATATTTTCTTGGTTCATTATATAATAATTATTTCTTTAAAATAAATAATATCAGTCTCTGAATAATTATTTAAAAATTGTAGTCCCATAAGCCCATCAGATAAAGAAATCTGTAACTATTTCATGAATCAGAGGACCTATTTACCCATCAGATTAATAAAAATCAGTAAAAAAATATATTATTTCAGAATCAGATTATTTTTTCCCTTATTATATTAGGAAATATTTAATCAGACGTTCTAAGAGCGTATATACAAATTAATATTAAGAGACTCTTGTCTTAGATCCAAAATGTTTCCTGCCTGGTCAGTGAGTTTGAAATTTATTCTTGTCAGAAATGGATTATGAACTCGCAGGTACACAGGGTTAATTGGTTCAGACACAATTAACCAACCGGGTGGGTCTTTAGGGCTAAATGAATATAGTATATACCCCTGTTCCGCAGTGCCACTGCGGTGATTAGATTTTGAAAGATCTACTTGATAACTGTCATCAATTACGTCACATACAAGATTGACTGCAATTGTTGTTGTTATATTAACAATACCAGGTGAGATATGGCGACCTCCACCGTGTGGATCATTATTATATTTAAGAATAGTTGGTGTAGGTATTAATTTTTTCCATGAATCACATATTCTTTTAAAGTGTTCATCAATAAGATCATTAACTGACTTCTTTAGCTCTTCAGAGTTAAATCCAGGAATTACAAATGTTGGTAGCTGTTCTTCTGTGATTCCATAATATTTAAGAAATACTGTTTTAAATAAGTGTTTATTGCTTACACGCCGAATAGGATCATCTTCATTAACTATATAAGTATTAAGAAATATATTTTCCCGTGCGTTTAATGTTTTTTCTCTATCAACGATAGCCTTATTTACATATTCTAAGTCTGATGCAACCTGATTCAAATGTTGTACTGTTTCAATTATTTGATTTTTTAAGTCATCGTTGTAGGAAGTGCTGATGCTGGAAAATAAATTTCTTAGATCATTAAGTACACGTCCGTGTTCGGATTTAATTGGTCTTGATCTTGAGTTAATTTCTTCAACATTAATTGTTGCTATTCTTGTTGTACCTTTACCCCGAACAAAATCTATAAAATAAGTATACTGTGCATAATCAAGATGAGCATCCGGATGACTATCTACAAACGGATAAATTTGTCGATATTCTGAAATTTTTATAAACGGATAAATTTTTCGATATTCTGGAGGTTTTATATATTTTTTAACATCTACGACGAAATCAGATCGTTGTGGTTCTGGTGGTACTTGATAAACAGGTGCGACTTCAGGCCATCCTAACACGGATCTGATCGAACTTTGATAAATATCTACAGAATAATCAGGGGAATTTATTTCAATAACCGCAGATAGTGTTGGTTCGTAGACAGTAATTGCTATTTTTGATTCTTTTCCTGTAATAGATTTAATTCTGCGTTGGAACTCATCATTAATCTGTTCTATTTGATAACTGCCCGTTGGAATAGCAACTACTTGCCAATCAGGAGTTCCATCAGGTTTATTCTTATTAGCAAATATTAATGAATTATTTGGCTGTAGTCCACCAAATGGTTTTGATCTAATATTGGGCCAGCTATAATAAACTCGCAATTGTGCTAATGCTATTTCTTTTGCAGGAATTGCGGTTGGAAAATTGACACTAAATTCAGGATTAGTCGAACTTAACGATATCATAGTAGTTTTTGACGGAGTTGTATTAGTAACGATCTGCTGAAGTAACTCCCTGTCTGTCATTATTGTTATTGTTGTTATTTAATTCGTTAAAATCATTAGCGATCACCTTAAAAGCGTCATCATAAATTTTCATCATCATCGCGAATTCAGTATCAGATATTTCACCATCACTAACACACGAAGAAATATACAAAGATAATTTAGAACATGCCTCTGCTACTGTATGTAATTTAATCATATAATCGTGCAATTTAGCATTTGTACAAGTATGTATCTTTTTGGTTATAATACCGAGAACTCCAGCAATAGTCGTTGATGCTGAAACAATAATGGTTATAACAGTAGGTGCTGTCATCGTCAATGTTGATAATAATAATCCTGTTCCAGTAATAACAGCAGAAACCGAGTAAACAACTACATCGATAACAACTATACGTCTTTTGTATTTTTTTATCTTCGTGTTATAATAGTCGATAAAATTATTTAGTTTAGTGAGACGCTCACATATTTGATTGCATCTGTAACGTTGAACGTCAATGCAAGACTGAGTTTGATCCATTATACTAACAACGTCATTTAATTAAATTTCAGATACGAATTCCAGACACCACCAATAACTTCTCTGATGTATTTCTGTTGATATCAGCGTAAAGATTTCTTTCATATTCTTGGTTAGCATCACCAATAGAGGATTTAATTTACTAGTAAATTCTATACTTCGCCAATACCCACAGATTTAATCAGGGATTTAATCAAGATATATTATGGTCTTACAAAGGGTTTTACCCCACTAATATATTGCACAGCCCACCAATATATTGTCTGACCTATTGTAGTATCACGTAATGCTAACGTAAAAGTTTCTTCATAATTTTCGTTTAACATTACAGTTAGAGTTCCAGAAAAATTATTTGTCGAAGGATGATTTGATGTTGATATATCAAAATTATCGAAAACAGTATACACAGTTAACACATACAAACCTTCAACTGGAGCAGTAAATTTTAAAGTGTTCAATTGTAGTGTCCATCTACTTGTTCCACTAGCAACTGTATAAATGAGATTTTCAATTTTACTGTGAGGGATTGTAACTTGATTTATTTTGTTAGTAATTTTAGTAATATCGCTTTCTAATCTTTTTCTTTCCCCATCTAATATATTAAGTTTTGCTTCTATATCATTAAGTTTCGCATTAATCTCAGTCAGTTTTATATCAACATTTGATGGGTTTCCAAAAAATTCATTTTTAAGTGTGTTTATGTTTCTGCGAAAACTTAAAAACGTGTTCACGTGACTAAGAAATTCATTTTTGAGTGCTGTTATTTCATTACTGATTGGAACTTCCTTATCATCGACGTATTTTTTATTAACTGCATCAAAATCTGTCTCTGGTCTTCTAAGATTAGTAATGCCATTATTATTCATGTTGAGAAATGCACGCATTATGCCACCGTTGACCAATACGTGCTTAGATTCTTGATCGTCGACATATTTCTTTGTTGCGGCGTCTGTATCTGCGGTTGGGTTTCCAAGATCTATAATTTTATTTTGATTCATGATAATGCTACCTGTAAATGAATCACCAACTTTCTTAATATAATCGCTGACTGACGTACCGGAATCTTGTATTTTACCCTGATCAGTAAAAGTAACTATATTATTAACAACCGCGGTGGGAACTCGTATAAGTACATCTGGTAGTTGTATATTACTAGTTTTTAATCGTCCTTCTTTATCCTGAAAAAGAACTACTTCATTTTCATCCACACTGGTTATATTTAATAAATCATCAATTTCATTTCTGAGTTGATCGAGAGTTGAGTATTTAGATAAATCACCCTGATGACCTCTACGGGAAGATCTTCCATAAATATCCACCATTATATTTACTAATGTCTGTTTAAATATGACGTCGTAGTATATTCATGTACAACTTTGTGGGGTGGTTTTGTTGATTTTGATATAGCATCAAGTACGTTAAGTACTTCTCGACCACATATTGGTGGATCGGTTAATGTTTGTGTTGGTAACGTTGAATACCATATTGGAATACTTTGATAGCCGCTAATATACTTTAAGAATTCTTTTGGTGGAGCTAGTCCATATGAATCAAAATAAATAATTCCACGTGGATCAATTGCATATCCGACCCAATGCGTGCCTGGACCAGAATTTTCATCGAGATTAATAATACCGGTTTCAATGTTATTTGGTTGTTTTGGTAATTGATCACGCATGAAAACACCTCTGAAGTTTTTTATTTTTAATTTTTTAGCAGCATCTAGTAAATCAAAATTGGACATAGGAGATATCAGTAAACTGTCCCTGGTAATCTTAGGCCTTTTCCGTACCAATGTGGGGTCCCTGGTAATCTTAGACCCCTTCCCTTTTTTTTTGGTGTTCGTTTTATTCCTTGTCCAGTTGCTTTCTTTACTGCCATTCCAGCAGCAGTTCCAACAGCACTTAATGCAGCTGCTTTTGCAACAGCTGGAGCTGCAGCGGCTATTAATGCTGGTATAGCAGCAAGAAGTGGAAATATACCACCCGTCTTAATGATATCTTTAACGGCACCCACAGAAAGATTAAGTTTTATACCTTTATTTGATTTTTTGGCTTCATTGAAATGCCCGAGCTGACGTTCCGTAAGAGATAATTTATTTGAGCCGCTCATCTGATCTTTCTTTAGCAATATTTTTAATCCACAGTTATTTTTTGATGCTGATTGTATCTTTTTAATCTGACCAGGAGTCAGACTAACACTAACGTTATTATACGACATTATAATATTTATAAATGATCTAATTACATGTTTTCTACTGGAGCATCAACGACTCTCATTCGTCCACCAGCACCTTCAATTAACATCGATTTATCGCTGAGTATGACAGCAATTGCTCTGTAATTGGCAATAGCTCTTATTGTCATACGAGCTCGAAAGTGTATATCGACTACTGACTGTCTGGTTAAATCTAAATGTTCGAGCGAAAAGTAATAAATTGGGTATAAGGTTGTAAAATCCAATTGTGATATTTGTAAACCAGTATCAACATTTTGATCACGTCCCATGAACGTCATTAGACGATGATATACACGTGCTACATGATTTTGTTCAAAATTCAATAAAATATCTTCGGATGGTTCTTGATGTCCTTTTATTCTTAAGGAAAGTTCGGAAACACCAAGATTATCAAATATCATAATACTACGTGTTTGATCATCCACCCGTGTAGCATCTTGAAATGCAATAAATATATATCGTGGCGCAGAAACACCTTGCTGAGAAGCTATTTGCCATGTAAATAAACCATTAATATTACTCTGAACAACATCTGTGGTCATTGTTAACCACGATAATGCTGATTTACTACCTTGATTCATAAAAGAGAGTAGACGATCTTCTTCAGTTATTGATGGAGTCATCACCGGCATCCACAATGAAAGTTTTGTCAGAATTACTTTGCCAGGATCACCAATGGGTCTCCATAATGCATCGTTGTCGGTTGCTTTTCGTACAAGTACAACTGTATGCTTAGCTCCGAAAATGACTTTTCTGACATTTCTACAGAATCCAAAGATATGTGACAATGGAATTGAACATGAAAACGTTCTTCTTTCACCACGCAACATTGCTCGACGTGCTGCAAATCGTAAGTTAAATTCTGGATTAGCACCATGAACCACAGGCCACAAGTCAGCGTCAGCGTTGTTGGCATTATTTCTCGGTCGTCTTATATCATATTGTCTGTTATCAGGGTAGTTAGAAGTATCCTTTACAAACATCATTGATGGACCAATTGATCTTGAATAATCATCACTATATCTTGCAAGACCAAGTATTGTTGTTGCAACGTCGACGTCTTTCTGAATAGATTCAATATTTTTTCCGTCAATCATGTACGTTGCGCTGTCAAATAACGCCATAATACCATTATTAACAAAACCAACCCTAACTTCAGCTCCATATGCTACTGGTGCTGCAGGATTAGCGATATTTAAAATTTCACCTTCTACTTCAATAAAAGCCTCAGCGGGTAAGAAATACCTACTTGTATCCTGAACTTGTAATTCAATTCGTCCACGCTGATCTGGAATTCGAGCGTCATAAGAATAATATTGATAATCACGCACAGACTCATCTTTAAGTACTGGTGCGTCCATGTCAAATGCGGGATCAGATATGCGCTTGAACATCTTTATTATAATTATTATCGTCTAAAACGAAGACCACTTCGGGAAGTGAGACCACTTCCTGCTATCAGACTAGCGGTTATATTTTTTTCTTTTTCTGATAAAGGCACATCAGCCAACTCCGCTAGTTTTTGATTAGCAACTTGATTTATTATTTTACTGACATTTGCAGGCATTACTTCTGTACTAGGTAATTTTACAGGTTGAGGTCGGACCGCAGGTCTGCGTATTAATCGTGCTAGTCTATCTTTAATCGCTGAAAATGCTTTACTAGCAACATTACCCATAGCACCAATACCTTTTTCACGAACAACATCAATAGCTTTCATTCCCAGTTGCTTTGCGATCGGTATTGCTTTTGGGGCTATCCTTCTAAATAGACCCTGAACAACATCACCTAGTCCATCTCCGTAGGTTGTCTTGTATACTGGTAATCGTGAATTTATTACCCTGACCATAGTTGGTCCACGTTGAGTACTATATAAGATCATTTTATTATAGTAATTGTATTTAATTATATACTTAGTCGCTGTAGTAGTCATCGGCAATTTCATTAATAAGAGACTGATAAACATCAACGTCCATGATACCGCCTGTAAATAATCGTCTGCAAATATCACCCGCTTCATTAATTATTTCTGGAGAATTATTACCAGCTCGTTTTCCTCCAATGAGGATTTCTAATCGATCAACATCAGCAAGAACGTTATTGGGGCAAGTAATAAGACCACTTCCTAAACCACTTCCAATTACGCCGGGAGCGTCTTGAAATTCTTCTTCTTCCTCTTCACTTGGTTTCGGTGATGTTGTTTTCTTTGATGTAGGAGATAGAACTGGTATTTGTGATTTTGGTGCTGTTTGTTTTGAAGGTTTTTTACTTTGTTTTTTCTCATTTTCTAATTTGATTAATTTATTAATTCTATTAACATAATCCTGATATACTTTATCATCTTCTTTAATTCGTTCAACATTCATAGATATGCGATATAAATATTTTTGCCATTGTTTACTGTTTTTAATATCTTTAGCGTATTGAGGTTTCATTAATTTATCTCTTCGACTAAAACCACCCAAAGCAAACTCAGCTAGTTGATCTAGGTTAAATTTTTTAAGGTAATTAATAACTTTTTCATCAAATTTATTTATCAGTTCAGCAGTACTTATTACATGACTCTTTTGTTCGGGGGCTGGTGCTTCAGCACCTTCTTCTACATGGTCTGCATCTTCAGGTATTTCCGGGACTGGCATCGCAGCAGCTATTTCGGCTGGAAGTTCTCTAAGAATCTTTTTTGTCTGTTTTGTTCTTTTTGCTATTTTTCCAGTTTCTTCAGCGGTTTTCTCTAACACAGGTTGAATACCTTTAGTGGTCTCAGTAATAGGTTTAAATATTTGTTTTGTATCCTCCTCAAACTCAACTTGAGATTCCTGTCGTTCTTGTAATTGTTGCTTGACAGCATCACGAACAGGTAAATATTTTCTAATTGCCTCTAGTCTTTCTCGTGCTAATCTAGCTGAGTGTGGTTCTCCAATACTCATTATTAAATAATATTTATAACAGATATTTAATTGAATTTGAAATCACCAAAAATGCTTAATAAAGCGCGATAACTCTGCTCCTCCTCTGCTAGAGAATTATTTCCCCTTTCTATGTATGTCTGTATGTATGCATGTTTGTCTGTATTTTAATTTATCAAAAATAATCAGTAGATCCTAGCGGTTACCCTTCAATGGGGCCCCTCGATAGCCTGTGTGACTTTCATGGGGTCCTTACATTGTCGTTCTCTCTTATGACGTATTATGCGGCACGCCCATGTTCTGTTTCTTTTGGCTAACACCATTTCTGGATGTTTATTTGGGGGCTCTTCCATGGGGTAGAGAGCTCAAGGTATACTACTGATAATTTGGGGGGGGGGGCAAATTTGCATAGACACACCTCCCGGCGAATTTCTAATCGACGAAAGCGAAATATTAGCAATTCAGAAGGCTGTCTAGGCATTGCGATTTCGATAAAACCCCCACGAAACCCCGGGGTAGAATTCCAAAATGGAATCCGACCACGAGATACGTGGTGGTTTTATCGAAATCTCAGGGGATGCCTCCCCCCCCCACTTATTAAAAGACGTGGGCGACCCGGGGACCCGAACCCATCTCGGCGAGATCTGGGGTCGAACCGCAAACATCAGTGTTAAAGTTTCCAACAACTTTAGCATTGAGCTAACGAACTCGACTACAAATATACGTTTTAGAAATTATTATATGTGGTTATTGTGCAATAGCATTTGATATCTGATTTTACAAATAAATAAATATTTATAATTTTATTAAGATATTTGGCCATTTATATGTATGAACCGATTAAAATGTATTATATTTAAAATTAAAACACGGAAATAAACTGCACACAAATACCTATCTCCGCGGCGATAAACACAGCTATTGTTTGAACTACCACACACGTCCTTGAAAAATCGGTACGCATACCTATCTCAGTACATGTTTGAAAGCCTATATTATGTATGACTCACTTCATGTATATACATGCAATAGCTGATCTGGATAAATTCATAGCAGCAGGGAGGGTGAATGACAAAAATTGAGTAACCCGGTAAGTAAACTAAACGCACTATAACAAAAGTCAAAAATAAAATAACGAAGGTGAGCTAACCCAAACGATTTATTATTCGTTTTTTAAACCATACGGTAATAATATAGTTAGAAGGCTCGGTTTATCGTTATTGACCTTATTTTTGTTATTTTATTTTTACTTAACGGTTCAGGCAAAAAGTTGTAGGGTTCACCCTCCCTGCTGCTGCAGTGCATACAATAATATACGCAGAACTGTACAGCAGAAACTCCGTCAGATGTGAGACACAAGGCTGAGCAACAAAGCTGATGAGATCCAGTGCTATGCAGACAAGCATGACATGAAGAACTTCTACAATGCTCTGAAAGAAGTGTATGGACCTACATCCTCTAGATCATCCCCCCTTCTCAGTGCTGGAACACACTAATTACTGACCAAGAGAAGATTCTTGAACAATGGGCTGAACACTTTGACAGCATCCTGAATCGTCCTTCATCCATCAACGATGAAGCCATCAGTTGTCTCCCCCAATTACCCATCAACAAAGCACTGGATGACCCTCCAACCTTGCTCACGACACAAAAAGCGATATGTCTGCTCTCCAGTGGCAAAGCCCCTGGTTCAGACTCCATCCCAGTTGAAGTCTACAAGGAAGGGGGCACAGCCCTGATAGAAAGGCTCCATAAACTGTTTTTACTGATGTGGCAGCAAGAGACGATCCCCCAGGAATTCAAAGACGCTTCCATAATCCACCTGTATAAGTGCAAAGGGAACTGCCAGGCCTGTGACAACCACCGGAGTATATCCTTGCTCTCAATCGCAGGAAAGATACTCGCCAGAATCCTACTGAACTGCCTCACTACGCACCTTGAACAGGGACTCCTGCCAGAAAGCCAGTGTGGATTCCGGAAAGAATGTGGGACCATCAACATGGTGCTTGCTGCGAGGCAGCTACAAGAGAAATGTCGAGAGCAAATCATCGACCTTTTCTCCATCTACATCGATTTGACAAAGGCCTTTGATACTGTCAGCAAAGAAGGCTTGTGGAAGGCAATGGCCAAGTATGGATGCCTGAGAAAATTTATATCCATGGTGCAGCATTTCACGACGGCATGCAGGCACGAGTCCAGGACAATGGAGAGACATCTGAGCCATTCCCAGTGCCCAATGGCATCAAGCAGGGTTGTGTTCTGGCACTGACACTCTTCAGTCTATTGTTCTCCGCCATGCTGACTGATTCATTTAGAGACAGAGATGTTGGACTCGGCATCAGGTACCGTACAGATGGAAAACTGTTCAACCCCAGGAAACTTCAAGCGAAAACCAAGGTTATGACAGACACCATCAGGGAATTCTTATTTGCTGATGACTGCGCTCTCAACGCTGGCTCAGAAGCCGACTTGCAACGCAGCATTGACAAGTTCTCCAGCACCTGCACAAACTTCGGTCTCACCATCAATACCAAGAAGACAGAAGTCCTGCATCAGCTGGCCCCTGGAAAGCCCTATGTTGAGCCCAACATCACCGTCAACGGCCAAAAACTCAACGTAGTGAACCGCTTCACCTACCTTGGCAGCACACTGTCACAGAGCATCACTATTGACGACGAGGTGAACCTCCGCATTACCAGAGCCAGCACAACTTTCGGCAGACTGTATGCCAATGTCTGGAATAGAAGAGGCATCAGCATCCAGACCAAACTAAAGTCTACAGGGCAGTTGTGCTCCTCACACTACTTTATGCATGCGAAATGTGGACGGTGTACCAATGCCACGCCAGGAAGCTGAACCACTTTCACACCACATGTCACAGGAAAATCCTCAACATCAAGTGGCAGGACAAGGATCCAGACACTGAGGTACTTGCCCAAGCAGGTCTCCCCAGCATCCACACCATCTTGATGCAGTCCCAGCTATGCTGGGCGGGACATGTTGGACACATGCCAGACCACTGGCTGCCTTAGAGACATTTTTATGGCGAGCTTCAGCAAGGACAAGGATCCAATGGCAGTCAGAGAAACTCTTCAAAGACAATCTGAAAGTTGCCTTGAAAGCGTTCAACATAAACCCTGATTCCTGGGAGCAAACAGCAAGCAATCGAGTTACTTGGCGTTCCTCCATGCACAAAGGATCCAAGTTGTGCCAATCTAGCAGGACAGCAGCTGCAGAGCTGAAGAGGCAAACCAGAAAAGCCCGTGCCACCAACCCTCCTGGAGATGTCCCACTCATCCCTTGTCCCTTGTGCAAACGAACCTTCCGTGCAAGAATTGGCCTCATCAGCCACCTGTGCACGCACAGAACAGAATCAGCCCCTCCAAGCCTCGGACGACTACAGTGGTCCTCATCAACTTGATGGATGAACAACAACACTCATCCATAGCATACCTACCCATCTCTACACCAATCCATAGAATTGCTCCCAATCCCTACACTCATCCATAGCATTCCTACCCATCCCTACACTAATCCATAGCATTCCTACCCATCCCTACACTCATCCATAGCATTTCTCCCCATCCCTACACTCATCCATAGCATTTCTACCCATCCCTACACTCATCCATAGCATTCCTCCCCATCCCTACACTAATCCATAGCATTCCTCCCCATATCTGCACTCATCCATAGCATTCCTCCCCATCCCTACACTAATCCATATCATTCCTACCCATATCTGCACTCATCCATAGCATTCCTACCCATCCCAACACTCATCCATAGCATTCCTATATATACCTACACTCATCCATAGCATTTCTACCCATCCCTACACTCATCCATAGCATTCCTACACATCCCTACACTCATCCATAGCATTTCTACCCATCCCTATACTCATCCATAGCATTCCTACACATCCCTACACTCATCCATAGCATTTATACACATCCCTACACTCATCCATAGCATTTATACCCATCCCTACACTCATCCATAACATTTCTACCCATCCTTACACTCATCCATATCATTCCTACACATCCCTACACTCATCTATAGCATTCCTACACATCCCTACACTCATCCATAGCATTTCTACCCATCCCTACACTCATCCAAAACATTCCTACCCATCCCTATACTCATTCATTGCATTACTACCATCCCTACACACATCCATATCATTCCTACCCATCCCTACTCATCCATAGCATTCCTACCCATCCCTATCCTCGTCCATAGCATTCCTACCCATCCCTACTCTCATCGATAACATTCCTACACATCCCTATACTCATCCATAGCATTCTTACACACCCCTACACTCATCCATAGCATTACTACCCAACCCTACACTCATCAATGGCATTTCTACCCATCCCTTCATTCATCCATAACATTCCTACCCATCCCTACACTCGTTCTTAGCATTCCTACCCATCCCTTCACTCATCCATAGCATTCCTACCCATCCCTTCACTCATCCATAATATTCCTACCCATCCCTACACTCATCGATTGCATTTCTATTTAACATCATTCAAATGACTTACTGAAAACTAAAACTTTCAATTCCTTAACACATGGTATAATTCAAATGACTTGTTAAGAGTGCAATCTAGAAAAATATCAACAAAAAAACCAGACCAGAGGTAATCACATTCATCAAACATTGAAAGGTACTTGGCAAATCCTTCATCCCAAATGGCATCACTTTGTATTGATAAAGTCCATCTGAAGTCACGAACGCCAAAATTTCCTTTGCCCTTTCCCTAAGTGGAATTTACCAAAATCCTTTCAGAAGGTCAAATTTGGTGACATACTTGGCATTTTCAATTTTATCAATGCAGTCATTGGTTCTTGGTAATGGAAATGAATCTATTTTAGTCACACTGTTCATCTTCCTACAATCGGTGCACATATGGAAAGTTTTATCTGGTTTTGGAACAAGTATACATGGTGAACTCCAGTCACTTTTACTGGGCTCTATGAAATTGTTCTCCAACAAATACTGAATTTCTTTTTTCGAGTATTCCTGTTTGAGAGGGTTCATCCTGTATGGGTGTTGTTTCACAGGTTTGGAATTTACAATTTCAGTGTCATGAAAAATTTTGTTTGTTCTTGTAGGAACACCTGGAAATAAGTGGTCATATTCAAATAATAACTGTTTAAGTTCATTCCTTTCTTGTTGTTGCAAATGTGAAAGTTTCTGGTCCGGATTATTCATAATTTCAAAATTCCGATGATTTGTCACTCCAAAATCAGTGGAGTATGATTGAATTCCTTCACTTAAATCCTCAGTAAGTGGGACAGGTTCAACTAAATTAATTGCATGATTTACCTCGCTATCTCTCTCAATATACTCCTTTAACATATTTATGTGGCAAAGTTGTTTCTGTTTTCGCCTCCCAGGAGTATTTATGATGTAATTTATATCATTTACTTTCTTTTCAACCGTGTACGGACCGTAATACTTGGCCTGAAGAGGATTTTGTGGAATGGGCAAGAGAGCCAGAACTCTATCACCAGGTTGAAAACTCCTTTCCTTTGAGTTTTTATCATACCTTAATTCATTTTTGACTGAGTAGATTGCAGATTCGCTCTTGCAACCTGACAAGCCTTGGAGAACTTAGTCTTAAAATTGGAAACATAATCGCGAAGATTAAGTTCAGTATCTTCATTAGAAAGAAGTTTCTCTTTCAACAACTTCAATGGTCCACGCACACTGTGTCCAGAATATAGTTCAAAGGGACTGAATCCTAAAGATTCTTGAACTGACTCCCTAACAGCAAACAATAGTAAATGAATGCCTTCATCCCAATCTTTACTCATATCAAAACTATATGATCGAATCTTATTTTTCAAAATCAGATGAAACCTTTTTCACGCCCCTTGGCTCTCAGGGTGATGGGCAGAAGATTTAAATTGTTGAATGCCTAATTCATGCGTAACTTGCTGGAAAATTCCAGACATAAAATTTTACATTTGATCAGATTAGACAGATTTGGGAAGGCCAAATTGAGTAAAAAACTTTATCAAAGCTTTTACTATTGTTTTAGTTTTAATATTCCTGAAAGGAATTGCCTCTGGGAATCTTGTTGACGCACACATAATGGTCAACAAGTATTGGTTGCCTGACTTGGTCTTAGGTAAGGAACCAACACAATCTACCATTATTCTGCTGAATGGTTCATCAAATGCAGAAACAGGCTGCAGATGAGCCTTAGGTATCTTCTGATTGGGTTTTCCTACCATTTGACAAGTATGACAAGATCTGCAGTATTTACAAACATCACTTTTGATTTTTGGCCAATAAAAGAGATTCAAGCTCTTGTGATAAGTCTTATTAATCCCTAAATGACCAGCCAGGGGAGTTTCATGGGCCAGACTAAGTATTTCCTGTCTGTAAGATTTTGGAACTACAATTTGATAGTTCACTGACCGCTCGTCACCAGCAGGTAACTCGGGAGGTCTCCATTTTCTCATAAGAATTCCACTTTTAATGAAATAACAGACAGGTACTTCATTGGCTTCAGCATCACTAATGGCCCTTTGAAACAAACAGGAGATCTCAGGATCTTTCCCCTGTTTGATGACAAGTGATTGTCATTTGTCACCCTGATTAGAAAAATGAGAACGAGTAGTTAGAAGAGGATCACTGTGATCAATACCTTTTGATTGATCCAAACAAGGAGTGAAAGTGACCTCATCAAAAGCCTGACTAATACATGTGTCAGATAAAGGAACAGTTTCCTTATCAACCTCATTCTCTAGAGCTTTCTTTGCCACAGCTCTAGTAACTGCACAAACTGGGTATAAATCAGGGAATTCTTTTTCAATAGGATCGACTTTCTGATCCAAAGAAGGCTTGTCAGTTACAAGTGGATTAACCACAACCTTATCTCCAGCTAGATCATTGCCTAGTAATAAATGAATGCTCTGAACAGGTAAAGAAGACACTATTCCGACTGTCATGGGTCCTGAGACTAAGTCTGTCGACAAATTTACACAATGGAAAGGAACATTAACAAAGCCGCACTCTACTCACTGAATAAGAACACTCTCATTAGAATAAGACTTCTCAGAAAAAGGCAAAGTACCTGATGATAAAAGACTATGAGAAGCTCCTGTATCCCTTAAAATTTTAATAGGGATAGGATTGGCCAAATCACCCAAGAGTGATATAGAACCCTTCATCATGAATGGTTCATAATTCTCCATAATAAAATCAGACTGGGGTTTATTAGACCCAACAAATGTATTGCTTTCAATACATGACCATGACCTTGACCTCTTAGAAATAAGAGGATCTGGGATAGGTCTGTCTTGATTCTGATGCTTATATTTCAATTTGAAGCAATCAGAAATAATGTGCCCTTTCTTCTTGCAATAGGTACACATAGGAAGAGACAAGGATTTTTGACCAAGCTTATCAGAGGCTTGATTTTTAAAAGTTGTTCCAGATTGAGATTTAGAATGGCTCGTATTAGGCTGAAATACTTTTTTTACCAGAAGACTGCTGAGTGGAAGACTTGCCTAGAAAAGAAACTTTATGAGCTAAGGAATACTCATCAGCAGCACGAGGAGCATTTTCCAAGGTTTCAATCTTATGCTCATCAAGATAAGTCTTAATGTCACTATGGACACAGTTCCTGAACTCTTCAACTAATATGAATTGTCTGACACTTTTGTAATCTTGTTTGACCTTTCTAGAAGAGCACCACCTATCAAATTGTTGTGCTTTTTCCCATGCAAATTCAACATAGGTCTGGTCAGTTTCTTTTTTATAGTTCTTGAATTGTTAATAAGTTCCTCAACTTTTGTTGATAAGCCCCAGGGACTACCTCATAACCCTTTAAGATGCATTCCTTAACCACATCACAGTCAGCACTCTGCTGTAATGACAGTGAAATGTAAATATCACGAGCTCTACCAGTAAGTACACAATGTAATAATTGAGTCCACTACTCCCTTGGCCACTTCAAACTTTCAGCAACTTTTCAAAATAAGGAAAATATTGGTCTACTTCTTTTTCCAGAAAAGGGGGTACTAACTTGATATTTCTTAAAACATCAAAAGTAGGGGTGTGTTTTCCTTTTGCCAGCTCTAATTCTTTTAACCAGATTTGAAATTCCCTTTCTTCTTTTTCTCTTTGCATTTGCATATCTAGTTTTTCTTTCTCAAATTGCATGTCTTTCCTCCCTTTTTCTTTCCATCTGTGTCATTTCTATCTGAAACTGAACCTGTCTTATCCCTAGTTCCAACTTTTTTAGCTGTACTTCCAATTTCAAAATTTCCAACCACTCCTGGGTAAAATTCAAACAATTCTCAACTTTTGATGATATTGTAAAAAAGCCTGTTGATTTCACTAAAGATTTTTTTAAAAAATGGGAAATAATACTTGGGATTTTAAAAATTCTGAAAACTAGGGGAATTTAAATTTCAAAAAACAATTTTCTGAAATATTTTAGCCAAAATTCATATATCTCAAGGACGAGGCCCCAATTTTCTTTGTTACGTGTCTATGCTCGTACAAAAGTAACAATAAAAGAGTGAAGCTAACAAGCTTTGTAAAATTTAACAAATAATTTATTTCCCTAGAAAAAACAAGATAAAAATGAGAAAAAGGACTTATGGTGTATGAATCAAATCCCAAAATTAATCCAAGAATTAAAAAATAAAAGTCCTATCAAATAAAAGTCCTAAGTGAATCACAGTTCGAATCCCAATGACGCCTTCGATGGTCTGCTTTGTCCTTATGTGTCAACAGTTCTTTGTTGAATCACAAAGAAATAATATTCCAGTTTAGAATTTCTGAATAAATTTTGATAAATGCCTTTGTCCAAGAATTCTGATGAGCACTAGTATTTTCCAGGGAAAATAAATTACTAATTCCAAAAAAATAGAAAAATTCAACTCAAACTGGTCACAACAAAACACCTTTGCGCTTCAAAGGTTTAAGCACAACTGGCTATCTCTTCTCAAGAAAACAACTACACAGTAGATTAAGACGCAAAACAGATTCCCACATGAGGTCATGTGACCGCCTTCTAGAACACCGTGGAAACTTTCTCACATGTCTAAAGTCACGTACTACAGTATAGCCTTAGCTAAAATCAATGGTTCTCACTCTAAAAATGAATAATTAAAAAAAAGTTGTTTACTCCAAAGCTGACACTGGTTCTGAATCTAGGTCTGACGCAGCAAAAGATACAATGTTTCAAACTACTGGCTGTTTATCAGGTCAAACAGAAATGAATTTCTAAAAAAAAAATCAAATCCAGTAAACAAAATTATCATTACAATATCATGTAATGGAATAAAATAAAACAATTTAAAACTAACAAACAAACAATTTAATTATATATACATAACATGCTAATTATCCAATCTTATCAATGTATGGTTTATCACTTGCACAGAGTGGAGAAGACTATCTTGTAAACAATACTTTAGAGTAACGTAATTGAATGAATGCGTTTCTGTTCTTTACATAAGCTGTGTTCAAAATGGATAATTATCACCTGTCAACAATATAGTACGTCCCACACAGCATCGCGAATTTGATCAAACCTGAAACTCGGAAAATTATCAGATTAAATACCTAATTTGTTCTAAACAACATATTTAAAACAAATCTGGTAATAGTTAAGGTGTTTCCATGCTTGGTGCTAGTGTAAGCCTTCAACTTCAGCATGGCTAGATCACGTGACTCACAATAATCTATATATAGAAACCTGCAAAGTTCCAAACTAAGCTGCCCCCCCCCCCATGGTAATTAATTTGTTTTGAACAAGAGTAAATAAAAAACCAACGGTACTGTAACAAAAAAAATCCATAGCGCCCAGTATTTTTTTTATGAAATTGTCGACCACAGTACATATTCTTCAACACAAAAGAAATGAAGCAGAAAGCGACTGATAGGATTAAAATCTGAAA
>JAECUM010037154.1:0-42108 GCA_016617855.1 Megalonaias nervosa
TATAAAAAGATTAACATTTCTAATTACATTTTAACAGGGACACAGAGAGACACATTTGATTAATTTAAATATTTCATTCTCCTCAAATGCATAAGGTCAAACACAGCATGATCGTGATCGGTATAAAAGTGGTGCACAAGTATCCATTAATCAAATTACGATTTAAATGACTTGCATAAGATACCTAATAACCAAAAACCATATTCTGGATACCCTTCTATCTCATGAGAAAAGTGCATGGAGGTCAATAAAGAAATCTGAGCTGCTGGAAAAGTTTTGTAATGAGATAAAAAAGATATAAATATTCATAAACCAAATTATTTCATGCCATTTAGCAACCCTACGTAGTGGACTATAAAAGTGACTTTGGGAAATCAAAGGAAAAGACTTTCATAAAGCAAAATAGGCGACAAAGTTGTTACATAACACACATATAACCAAAACTAGTACAATCTTTCAAACCACATTTGCCTCTGTTTTCGGTAATTGTAGTTTCAATATTACCTATCTGGATATTCTTAAATTCGTCTTTTATTGCATTATTTGATGCACAAACATGAATAAAAAATCTATACATTATATGCATCAAAAGGTCGTGACATTTAGTTAATAAACATCAAATATAGTAATATGTGTAAAAGTACACTGTTTTATATAAAACTTGCTCTATTATTTCAATATCGTTTTATATATTTGTCTGTTATCACGAATTGTAAACCTTGATATCAGCAACAAGTTCATTAAGAAAAAAATCTTCTTCGTATGAGAGCTGTTCTATCATTGCACACTTTGTCATCCTATTGCTAATGGCCTGTGCATGTCCTGTGTATTTGTTCGCAGCACCATATATTGGGTTGATTCGGGAAGCCCTGCTAAAATCGAAAAATCCAACTACGATGGCACAAACAGACAAGAGGTTATAAATACTGGACTTTCTAGTCCATTTGGCCTGGACGTGGATATTAACGGTTTGTTATTTTTCTGCACTTTCCCTCAAAACGTATGCGTCCTTTGTATGTAATATTAAGAAGTATTTATATATTGCATATTTTTGGAGGTACCTATTAAGAGAGTTTGACTTTAATCCTTTCAGAACATACTAATCGCGAAACTGTTCATGCAGTAACAATGCATGCAATATGACTAAAAATGCATTTTGACCTGATTTCCTTTCAAACATACTGTTTAGACATATATGAATATAATTAAAATCAGCCACATGTTATACATTTACTTAAACTACCTATAAGATTACAATAGTAATGCCATAGTTTATGTGTTTATGTCAGGTGTATCAGCAACCCATTCTGAAAAAATTTAATCTTTATATAATTTTAATTTAAGTTAAACATAAAATTTTTAATAATTTATGTGGCTAAAATCGTGCAAATTTCGTGTCAATATGTTGAAACGATGTCATTAGGATTGCGGATGTCTAAATGATTGATTAATAAACATTTGTGGTACCTATCAGATATAGAAAATAATATACTTACAAATAATAAAGCAAACTGTCTCATAAGGCAAGTGTCTGAAGGAAACGGAACCTAATATGTAGTCTCCAACTAAGTGGTAACATTATGATGACCGAATTTTGATTTACAAACTGCCAGGGAAGATAAATCTTTTCTAAATGCTACCTGCCTTCTAGCGTAGATAAGCATTTACGATACATACCATAGGTAACATGAAACATAATTATTTGTATACAATGAAAGCTTTCGAATTATTACAGCAGGAGTGTTGTACTGGTGTGATGTCAACATGTTCACAATAGAGCGAGCTAATGTGGATGGATCAAATCGGTCTCTTATTTACCAGGAGCAAGTAACAACATCTGGTTGCAGCATTGCATTGTACCAAGCATACCTATACTTTACAACATGGTGGTCCAGGTATTTAGTTTACTAATTCGGTTTATTTATATCTTATTATGAATCTAGGTCTTCAAATATTCAACAAAAAGAAGTGAAACCAACAATTTGCTTAAATTAAACCATGCATTGGCCTTGAATAAAATATAAATAATCCAACAAGTCCTATCACAATGTTCAATAATACAGAATGCAAGCACACAGTATAAAGTAAACATACATAACCTCTCCCCTCGTCAAGAAAAGAATGATTTATGTAATAAAGCCATGTCTTACATATTAGTCAAACATGCATATGATACTGTAATAACTAAAATTAAATATTAAAATGTATTATGGATTACATAAAATATCCATAAAAAGAAGAAGTATAATATTTCTACACGATTGTGAGTGCATCTGCAATCCTTTTCCCTAAATGTGTGTAATGTCAATTTTGTATTCTTGCAACATCAAACTCCAGCCGAATAGAAACCTCTGATTTTTATTGCTAATTGTTAGTGAAACAATCGAGGAAGAGAAGAAGTAATATACACTTCAACATCTTGCAAAGCCAATATTAAAGCCAAACAATCCCTGTCAATTGTGAAATAATACCTCTGGTGCTTGTTTTGAATTTTATGAAAAGTAGTACATTAGATGATCCACAGCATCTCTATCTACTTGAATCAATACTCAACCATCCTCTATATCACATATATCAACTCTCATTTTAAATAAGTGGCTGACAGTTGGAGCCAAAAGAATTGACGCACCTTTAAATATGGCTTTAATGATTTAAAAGATTCGAAAGATTCGTCAGATCAGTGAAACCTGTATTTCAAACTCAACAAATTAGTCAGCGACTCGGCAATTATGCAAAACCATTTGAGCAAACATTCCGATCAAATCCAGCCATACCCACAAGTCTCATCAGTAGTCCTTTACTAACGGGCCACTGGGTATTCATCGATAGCCATGACGTTAACTTATATAGGTTAAGTTGACCTTGTCCAACAACAGATCCTAAAATTGTGACAAAAGCATGCCAAGAATTACAAAAATTATCAGAGTTACTTCAATGATCGATTGCATGATTCCCGAATGGTTTCCAAGTCATCTTTCCATTTATCTTTGAAATTGATGATATCATTGATGTAAGCGTCTGAATGATCTCGATCTCATGTTAGCATGTTCATTAGACGTTGAACTGTTGACGTATAACATTCTATTCCAAATGACGTCAACTGGTACTGATAAAGTCTATCTGTAGTTGGAATTGCCTAAATTTCATTTGCTTTTGCCCTTTGTAGACTTTGTCAAAATCGATTCAGAAAGGTCATACTTGGTGACTTGCTTCACATTTCCAATTTGTCGATTATATCATCTATTCGTTGCAATGAATATCGTTTACATCCTAACTATGAGGGAAGGTACAACAATATTCACTGGATAACTAACTTCTTCAACATATTAATATGACTAGGTTGTTGCTGTGTCTGTTTTCCAGGATTTTGGATGACATAATTTGAATCACTTACTTCCTTTTAATAGTATAGACCATAACACTTTTCCCGAAGATGATTTTGAGCAAGAGCCAGTACTTTGTCACCTGGAGGAAAACTCTATTCTTCTGTTTTCCTGTCATGCTTGAATTTCATTTTTCATTAAGCAGACCGATTAGTTCTTGCTGTTTCAAAAGCTTTTGACATCTTATATTTGACGTCAGCGGTATATTCCAGAGCATTAATCTTGTAATCTTCATCTAAAGGAAGACTCTGTTTTAGTAGTGTCCAGCGTCCTGATATGCTAGAAGTCTTGCAATTCCACGTAATATCAATTATGTAATCCAAAATGTCTTAGAATGAAATCTCGCAAATCTAATGCAATGAGTTAATCCGAATGTCAACAAGCACTTCAGCGATTCAATTAAATAATTTGAATAAATGATTTCTCTCAAACTGATTCTGATTCAACAACACAACTCTAAGCTTAATAGATTCCGAAAGACTGGTTTGACATACAGGAATGATTAATTATTTTCCAGATCTCTTTATATACGAACACCCACTTGCTGAACGATGCAAAAGTTTGCTCTACAAAAAACACATTTCTACAAACATTCCACCCAGGTGTAAACACGTTTGCTTCCGCAAGCCATTAAGATAGTACACAAGGTTAGACCTTGAACTCAAATTTTATAAATATCCTAAACGTATAGCAAAATTCATTAATCATTTACAAAAGCCATGCATACAATATGAACTAAATATACATATGTCATAAATGTTACTAATTGTTTGGAATTGTCATTCTAATTTATCATACAAATGCCCACACGAATTGTATATTCAAATAAAGAACTCACAGAAACAAATACAAATTCAAGTAATCAAATTGATTGTTACTTCATCGTAGCTGGGCAATTAGTAGTATGTGGGTGCAGACAGAGACATATAAGACGTAATAGGAGGTGCATTACCAAATCACTTTGTTAAGCTTTCAGGTAATTATATTACCGTCAATGATATTATTGTATTGTAGTCGATATCATGTAATTCTCTATAATGTTAAATTTACGAGTCAATATATTTTATCTTAGGAATGCTATAATGCGAATCGGAACGGATGGAAGTGGACTGGTTTCCGTTGCTCCCTCTGCACTCATGTATCCACTAGCCATTCATGTGAACATTAATGGACGTCTAGGTATACATTGGGGTGCCATTACAATCAAATGAATTACGTTTTGGATTAAAAAACGGGACAGAACTGCATAATGAAAGGCAATTCTAAATTTTATTTCCCATTTTTTTTTTAAAGTTGCAGAAAAAAACCAATAATCTTTTCATGGCTTCTACGTATCAAGGCTTCCATTAGTTGATATAGAAAAGTAGTGAAGAAGAAGGGAACATGTGGTCATTACGAAACTGATGGGTTTAGCAAATTAAAATGACTGCTAGATATGTTTTAGATAAAATTTCTTTTGATATCTAATTTACAATGCGATGATCACTGCCTTTTAAAAGATTGCTAACCAAATTTAAGTTTTATAACAAATTATCATCTCAACTGAATCATATTATTGTTTTCGATAAATTTGGCTTACTATTTCGGTCCTATAGCTTTATATCTTAGCAAAATGAACCGTATCAGGAAAAGTTGAAGGCCTGTTTTTTTATAGCTACATGTATGTGTGTTTATATTTGATTTTATAAAGTTGTTCTGCTTGACAACCCGTGCGACAATTTGTAAATTATCGTAGGTTTAGGCGAGATCAAATTATATGGGAGATATAAGACATATTATTGCTAACAATTTTAATTAAAATACGAAACTACATCTCAAGTAGTAAGCATGCATTTTATAGGCAGCAACAGATGTTCTAATGGAAATGGCGGCTGTACCCATTTTTGTTTTCCACTGCCTGATGGTTCTAATGTGTGTGCCTGTCCTGACTTTATGACTCTCCAGCCTGATGGCCAAACTTGCCAAATCGGTTAGTAATCTCCTTTACTTCCATGACTATCTGTCCATGTTTCTTTTTCTTGTCTGCGCACACCAGTCAATATTCCATCACGGCAGAGCACACATCACCAACAAATGATGCTACTGAATCGATGTTATATGCACTAGTGTGTAGCAGACACACTCGCATGACAACCTGTTTTCGAATCTCCGTAGTGAACGAATTAAACATTCTCTAACCTGTATGATAATATTATTTGCATTATTTTATTAATTCTGCCTACTATTATCAAGTATTTTCCTATAGAATCCTAGGATAGCACTTTCCGTTCTCTTTGGTGTATATTTCTCTCTCTCTCTCTCTCTATGTATATACATATATACATGCATATATATATATATATATATATATATATATATATATATATATATATATATATATATATATATATATATATATATATATATATATATATATATATATATATATATACACACACAAACAGTAGAAACGTTTGATCCAGTCCAATCATAGACTTGACATTGAGCAAATAGTAATGGAATTAATTCACTCACTGGTACAATCGACGAATTTCTAAAAACAACAGATTTCTTCATCAAATCTTATTTCTGCCAAAACAGTTTATATAATTGAGTACCAACTTGGTACTAAAGCTGGCAACATCCAAGGTCTCTGGGTAAGCGCTAACTGAAGTCAAGCTGCGTGGAGTGCGGTGAACAGACCACTTTTTAGAGCAGTCAGTATTTGAAAATAAAGCTTCCTACGAAATGAACAAACAAGCGAAACCGAGGCCTCTAACTTACCAAGACTTCTAACCGGGTTAGAATTATTTTGACGTTTTTGTGTCAAATTTGTATGCTTCTTTCTTTACAGACCTGATGGTCGTCACCCCTTCCCCGCTTCTTATGCTGATTTTAACAAGTAATTATACAGTTACATAGTATATAATGATGTATTTTAATGTGAATTAAATATTTAAAAAATAAGTTCTTGATTATGTATTAAAAGAAAGTGATAATTATATGCCACACGATTCATTACCTCAAGGAATATCTCTTATTGTTGGATTTAAAGGAGATGACAGATTATTATTGACTCTGGAACAATACAGAAAGTTTAGAAAAGAGTTTATTACTGAAATAAAATATGATCGTCACGCAACTGTTGAACGTGTTTAAAATTATATTGTTGTAAGAGAAGAAGATTGTGAATGTGCTCGAATCGCAGATATGTACGCACCACAACAGATATAACCAATTATAGAATCTACGAATAAATGATGCATTATATGACACACGAGTCAATCGCACAAATAAATACATGCTTGAATCATCGGTAAGAGCAATTTTAACATTGCCACGTACAGAAAAGTTCGGTGTAACTTTACATATAAAAAGTACTGGAAGCGGCGCGGTTAGGTGGTGTAATTAAATCATTATTTTATCAATAATACGCTAACCATGGAATCTCACGCATGTAAACTAGCTCGACAGCGACTAGAGGCAATTAAGAAATATCTCCCCGTCCGTGATTCTGTTAAGCAACAACTACAAGCGTGTCAGGAGTCTCAGGTGGAATTTGCAGAAGGTGCAGAACAATTATTTAAATCGGTTGCGAAGGCTACCGAAGGTCTTCTTTCCACGTTTGAGCAAACCGCTAAACCAACTGGAAAAATAGCAGAAAGAACTAAATAAACAAAAAGGATTTTAAGAGAACTTCAGGTGAAATAGGTGCTGCTCAACCAAAAACACAAACACAAGAAATACTTGATAATATTGACCAGCTTCGTTCTGAAGTAGCCGAAGTATTAGATAAAAGACTGTATCAGAACCAGAACCAGAACAAAAAAAAGAGTCCAAACTACGCCGATAGAAATATTTACCAAGAACAGTATTAAATACAAAAAAAAAAAAAAAATGACTTGGGAAATTTATCTGCCTTTGCCGTGCACAGTTTTGATCACATAGGAAGAGTTTTAAAACCCGAGTATGATAATTATACTGTAGGTCGTGAAGTATGGTAGAAATGAATATTCGCATATACTACGATACTGCTCAGGCCCGATATAATGATACAAGATATATTTGCATTTATCAATGAAATATATAAATATCTTGAACGGTTACAACAATCGAAAACAAAAACAACCCCAAAAACAACAACAACCACAACCACAAAAACAGCAACAAAAACAACAGCCACAACAACAACCACATAAACAATAACAAAAACAACAACAACCACAAACAACTACAACAACCGCAAAAACAACAACCAATCAAAAAAGCAATCAATACAACAAGTAAGGAAAAAGAATGATATGATACAAATCCTACCCCCGGTGCCACTGGAAACGGTATTGCCACTCCTGGCACAGGTACCAGGGGAAGTGGTTTATTACTCCATGTCCCAATAATGTCCTTGCCGATGTTGATAGACTAGCAATTCTGATTGTCGGAAAACGAGCCGGCAAAAATTCCCCAGAAATCATTATTGAAGCAGCTGCTATTTGTCAAAGATTATTTCCAGGAGGTATCATGGACATTAATGTTTATCGGTCCCTCATTGATGAAATAGTTGATGATTACCATAGTGATTGAGGGTATACAATTAGATCAGTGACACGAAAATAAGATGATCACACATAATGCTCAACGTGGACCTGTAAAGGTCAAGGTGATAAATTCGCGATTACCTACGAATAAAGCGATCTACGGGGATGGACTCGGTGATGTTGTTCAGGGTCTGTTTAGAAGGGTAGCCCCAAAAGCAATACCGATTGCAAAGTAACTGGGGATGAAAGCTATTGACGTTGTTCATGATATAGGTATCAGACTATCAGTTATACGTTGTCTTTTTCTGACAGTTGTCTTTGTGTTAGACGATAGCAAGTATAATAAAATGTTCAAGCGTGTGTCTAATCCAGCATTTGGCATGGACGCACCACTTATCAATGACGAATAGATGCGTTATTATGAGTACTGTTCTTATGTCGCACGCGTACCTAACGCACGGGGAAGAATAGAACTGCAAGCTCAGGATACAAGTAGATATTCCCTGCCCGCTGAAGCATTCACTGGGATCGAAGGTGGACTTTTGAAAGCAGATGATACAGCGTACGGAATAGGTGATCGAATTGCTTTTGTTATTAATGGCGTTATGGCTGTATTTAACAGTCCCATGTACAGTGTCGACGGAAGAAATATTGAAATATGCCTTGAAAATGTCGACGTTGACACGACGATACTTGGCCTTGCAAGATACAGCGATGATTGTTCGAGATCAGCTGGTCCATCACAGATGTTTGCAAAGGATACCACTGATCAGCCCGAGCACAGAAACGTAATAGAAGGTGATGTAAGAGACGCTGCAGGGGATGCGACTATCAGCGCATTGCTATCAATGAATGAAACTTTCAACATGGGATTCACATCACGTCGAACAATGTTGAACGGCGATGAAGAATTTTCATGTGTGATTCCACTATCACATATATGTGGATTCTGCAGACATGTTAGAAAGGTCATTTTTGGAGCCTTGCATACATTTGTACTTGTTAGAAGAGCCACCGACAACGATGCAGTATAGCGTGCTGCAGCCGTTGATGCAGGTAAAGAAATACTAACAAAACTTTAGTTGTGGATGCAAGTAATGACTCCATCGCTGGCCGAAGAACAACGGTTGCTCTTTCATGGATTCAGGTGGTAAATCAACATTGTCATTGACGATAACCACATACAGTATTCATAGTAATGTTGCTGGGTTATTTATATGGCAGACTGCATCACAGCAGGGGATGTCAGCACAACGACATATATTCATCGAGTTTCAGGAAAATACCAGAGTAGATTCGCAGGAACGAAATCCAATGGTGTTTGACACGCGTGATCAGAATGTGGATTCTGGCTTGCAGATATCTCAGGGGGATTGCACAACACTATATCAGATCTATTGTATGTCACTGGAACACTTGGATTTGTTTAGACAATCCGTCGTTGACATACACTTCCGATCTCGTGCAGCACGACTACCCACAACCGCTGTTATACTCTCAGACAAAACAATGCTGCACGAAGGTGTTGGTGGATGAATGAGAGTCATTGATGCCATAGTCGAAAACATGTAACTGGATCACTCGTGATCAGTAATTAAATCGCTCATGATATTAAAATGTCTTATCATCAATTTAGTGTCACTCTGACTCCTGGTCAGAAAAAAAAAAAAATTACAATCAGTATAAAAATACAACTTTGGAATATAAATGTTAGTGAAATCTGCAGTTTTGCAAGATCCAAATAAACTATCACTGACAGAACGTCAACCCAGGCACTTCAGTGACGCCAAACGATCAAAAACTGGTGTAAGACTTAATCTTTATGCGGGTGCTATTATAGACATCACCAAGACGGGTGGTATACTTCCAGTTCTCGCAGCTATACCAGCGTTGATAGCCGCTGCAGCCCCAGCTGTTGCAGAAGCTGCTGCACTTGGTGCTGTTAAAGAAAGCAACAAGTCACGGACTAAAGACATTCCAAAAAAGGACGTGGTCTAAGACTCTCAGGAACCCCTCGTTCATGATACGGTCAATGCGCGAGAGGATCGGGTCTGAGACTGCCCGGGATGCTTCTCTAAACATGCTTCCCATGTCCAATATTGATTTACTTGATACTGCTAAAAATTAAACATCAAAAACTTCAGAGGTGATTTTATACGTGATCAATTACCAAAACAACCAAACCGTGTTGAAACTGGTATCGTTAATCTCGATGGAAATTTTGGTCCCGGTACTTATTGGGTTGCATATGCGAGTTCTTTTTTTATTCGTATGGACTGGCACCACCGAAGGAATTTTTAAAATATGTCGGCGGACTTCAGAACACTCCCGTCTGGTATTCAACATTACCAACACAGACGATAACACAGACGATAACTGATTCGCCAATATGTGGCCGTGAAGTTCTCAATGTGGTCGACGCTGTGTCAAGGTCGTTGACACAGCCTCATAAAGTCATGCACGAGTATACAACGTCGTCCAACGTTTTAAGCAGGTCTTAGTGAATAGACAATGGTAGATATTTACGGAACATCTGCTCAGGGCAAGCCTCAAGATGGATTATCCAAGTATGCAACCTTTGACCAGGTCAAGAATTGGCTTGCTAATCTTATGCGTCTGGTAGATGTGGACGAAATGAAGCTGTTATTTTTCATGATCAGCTAGGACGATTAAAGACGAGCAATGTCTCGTTGACAGATATTATTCTGCCAGTTCCAGATGCGACAGAATATAACTTAGTGGTGTTTGCTAAAAACGGTAAAATTAAAAACCTGGAGGAATCATTTCTAACAGAGAGGGGAGAGATTACTGGACGCATCAGAAGAATTGGAGATATTATGTATGGAGATCTCATCATGAGCAGAAATACAATTATCAATGTGAGAGAACCAAAAGAAGACGATGATGTGGCAGCAAACAAAAGCATAGACACCAACAACGCCACGATCAGAACTGAGATCAATGATAGTTTACTATCCACCGGTGATTGGTTCTCTCCGTATGGCTAATAAAAAATGACTGGTCTTGAAGAACCAGAATTAAGCGATGAAGCTGAAAACAAAGAAATTGGTCGAAAATAGCAACAGCCTGATGATGACCTTGTTAATGACAATCAATGATGGAATAACATTATCTAGATCTGAATATGCTACTCATGAAGCTATGTTTGTAAATGTTCGCACAAACGTAAATAGAGCCATTAATGAATATTTTGGAAGTCCAGCAGTCATTGACATCAAACTCTCTGCAATCAAAACGATTACCGATGGTGTAGTATATACAGTAGCGTCTGGATCAACATTATGGACACCATTCAAAAAATCTCATCAAACATCGCGCTGAAGTTGTTGTTGTTGTTGTTGTGGGGCTTAACGCCATTTTTCAGCACACGACAGGCTATACATGGCGGCCAGTATTAATGGTGGAGGAAGAAACCGGGAAATCCCCGGAAAGAACCACCGACCCACGAGACGCGCTGAAGTAACCGGCATATACAGACTCTCAGTACTCGGCGCCAAAAGATTTATAATATCTACGACAATTTCATAGTGTTTTCCAGTCTTGACTCCGTCAGGCGGATCTTCTGGATCAGTGTTAGTGATATTGGAGCAAAAACGATGAGAAAACATTCGTGGTCGAACAAGAAGAAAAAGGTCTCGGCGTGTTGCATTATTGGTGTATTCAATTCGTCGCGAAACTACCACTTACGCAGAGTGTTAGCAATTATTATAATGAACTAATCGATTGCCATTCAACGCAATACGAGCAAGTGTGTTTATGGCAGATCAAACTGAAAAATATCATTGACCTGTTGCTGTTACTGACATAATTGTATACTCCGCATCTGTCGCAGTCACTGGAATAGCAACTATATTTGGGTCATTATTAGCCACATACATAATATCACCAGTAATAGGAATTGGTGTTGCAGTTATAACCGGTGTTGCTGGTATTCGTAATATCACCGCAATAAAGATATCTACGTGTGCTGCTGATAAATTACATGAATATACAACGTTACTATCAGCGGCATACCGCGTACAGGCCACATTATCCTAGCTGATATCATCAGGGCGCAATGGAATAATATCAGATTAGGAATTCGAAGATCTGATTAAGGTTTACCTTAAAGCAGCTGGAAATCAAACCCGTTGTCATTAGACAAGTACTCTGCCAAGGTAGAATCGCCGGCGTCTCCGACATTTAAAATCAGGACTTAAATAATAATGTCGCAAGAATTGCTAGAACAAACCGTCGCTAATACAACACCACCAACAACTACGATGATATCAGTGAGCTCAACCAATCCTGAGTTTGACATTAGCTTTTCAACGGCAAATCAAGCCAAAGGAAAAGCGTTAGCGCAATTGCGAGTATATTACAGCTAGCCAAATATTAGATCAAAATCTTTCGTTGGGTTCCAAGCAAATAATTCATTGGTATTTGCGTATAAAATAAGTCTGATGGAACACCCTATTGGCAAGTTGTTGGTATTCCTACGGGCAGTTATCAAATAGAACAGATCAATAGTGAATTCCAACGCAGAATCAAATCTATTACAGGGAAAGTAAACCGCTCCGGTGGCCTAGTGGTTAGAGCGTCCGCCTTGGATGGGGGAGATTGCGGGTTCGAACCCCGGCCGAGTCATACCAAAAACTTAAACAATGGTACTAACAGCTGCCTTGCTTGGCGCTCAGCATTAAGAGGTTAGTGTTAGGACTGGTCGGCCTGGTGTCAGGATAATGTGACTGGGTGGGACATCATACCCTATGTCTGCGGCATAATGCCCCAGTGCTAGACATCACTATAAACTGTCACACTGGAGACGTCGTAGCGATATGACTGAAAAATTGTTAAAGCTAAGTTAACAAATCTAAATCACGCACACACACACCCTCACACAGGAAAAGAATCCAAAATCGCTATCACGGTTCATGAGCCAACATTATCAACCGCCATTGAAATATCGACTCCAGGTTACGCCGTGGATATATATCAGTCGTCGATCCGAACTGTGTTAGGATGGCAAGAAGTGTCACGACCGTGCTTCAGCACCACCGCAGCCTCAACTATCTGATTTTGTTTCAGACAAGAAAATATATTGAGAAAAAAATCCAGATTACGAAATATGGACACTAATACTAGAATACAAACTTGGAGTGCGAATTGCGTTTTATCCGAGGGGAGGAAGATCCGCTAGCTTCACATGGAATCACGGAAGATATTTGTTTCAAAAATATAATTTTGAAAATCATTTCTAAGTCATTAATACTGAGCACAAACGAATGAGTGACAAACTACACCAGTCATTCACTCGTTATATAAATACGTATTTCACCGTTAGAGATTATCTGAGTGGGTGGAATCATCAAGCAAATAGAGTACCTAAGCAAAGTAGCATCGGATTTCGAAAATTATCATCAGAAAATTATACAAGCGGTGACTGAAGGCAACAACGAATTAATTAATAATGATAACACCAATATCTAGTATAAACAATTTTTCCTGAACAAATATTCGACCTGAATAGCTCCGTTGTCAGAGGCAAATCTGCCAACATTTAAACTTCACGCGTTTAACGTCCACGAGCTAAAGTAAAACGTCAACGATATCATCGATGAATACTATCTCAAAAGCATTGATGCATGGAGAAAAATATCTCCAGCGGCAGACGCCACAGCTTCGAGTATTCTCAAACATAACAATAATCCAGACGGTGGTGGTATCACCAGGTGTTATCAATATTGCATCAAAGATCGCAGTCAATCTTTATATGATGCAATCGATGGCAGCTATCAAGTAGATTGTGAAACATCCAGGCAGGCACAGCAAGGATATATCTTATATTCACTCCGCCATGAAGTTCCACCTGGATATTTAATTGTTAATCCGGTTTATCTACGATGCCACAATCCGCAATTATCACGGATGAATTTCAGTCTTACTGACCAGAACGAACATCTTGAATTAAGAAATGAATCTTTGACAACAAGTTTGTATATGCGTTCTTAAGTTCGTAGAACTTCGCGATTGTAAAATGCCGAGATCGTTGAGATCGTGACCTGGCTGTCTTTTGTAATTTCACAATAAATATTATAATTGGAATAAAAATAATTACTTTAATCTGAATCAGAATAAATATTATACTTAGAATAAAAATAAATATTGTAATCAGAATAATAACATAAAATGGAAATAAATATTTTAATCAGAATAAAAATAAATATAAAATAAAAAAATTATAATCAGACCAAAAAATAAATGTCACACTCTGAATAAAAATAACAATAAAAATAAATAATATAATCATAATAAAAATAAAAATAAAAAATAAATATTATAATCTGAATAAAAGTAAAAATAAAAAATAATTATTATAATCTGAATAAATATTATAATCAGAATGAAAATACATAGTATAATTAGAATCAGAATAAATGTTATATTCCGAATCTGAATAGATATTATATACTGAATATGAATAAATAATATAATCTGAATCAGAATCAGAATAAAAATAAAAATAAAACATAAATATTATAATCTAATTCTTAATAATATTATAATTAGAATAAAAATAAATATTAAAATCAGAATAAAAAGAAATCTGAATCTGAATCAGAATTGGATAGGAACCCTGATAATCAAGGGCGACTATAGTCAAACAACGCGCTTGTGTTTACAATCCATTCCAACTTTCACTTTCACCAGTGACGTTGTCCCAATTTCACTTTCATAATCTCCCTTAACAGAGTCAGGGACAACGTCCATGACGAAGTCAAGGTGTTTACAATCGTACATAAATTTTTTCAACTGTCTTACATGTGCACCCATAATCTTTTTGGTTTCGTATTTGCGTGATAACTCTGATCTAACTTTCTCCATCGCCTATGCTTTTATCATCATGGACATAAACTAGCGATTTTTTCATTGCCTGTTGCAGTACTTTAATAAACGTGTATTCGGCTGCTAGTGAATATCTTCCTCGTAACTTCATTCTTCTAATATTTCAAAATCATTTATGACTTTTTTTCAGAATCAAGTTGATCAGAGAATACTATGCGATCATCATGTAATTTTTTAATCGCAGAAATAATTGCATTAATATTTTCTGAATTCATTATGTAATAAATATTTATTCAAAATAAAAACAAAAAATAGACAGTAAAAGTGATGAGTAATTTGCTGTTCCATAGTGTCCCTTCATTTGCCAGTATTTGCCGTTCCATGGGATGCCGTCATGGGGTACCCTTCAATGAGACAGTTTTTATTTCTGACAGTTATTTTATGGGGCACCCTTCATAAGTCTTTTTCCTTTCTGGCTGTTACGTATCTTACTTATGTGTAAATAAATTGTTTGTTAGTTTTATTTTTTTTTTATTCTTATTTTATTCCATTACATGTTATTGTAATGATAACTTTATTCACTGCATTTGACATTTTTCAAGAAAATTCAGTTCAGTTCTATTTGACTGTAAACAAGCCAGTAGCTTGTTTACATTTTATCAATTGGTGACCTATATTCAGTTTCTGGCAAACAACAAATTTAATCCAATCTTAGAGTAAAATTCGTTCAGTAGAATCAAAGCCGTTCACGGCGTACGTGATAATAGACCTGTAGACTTTTGGCGACGCTCGGACTAAGTGATCACTGAGCCCCTTCACGAGGGACTGAATTGCGTCATAGTTAGGCTTAAAATTCAGTTTCATAGTGATTTTTTTCTCAGTCTTAAAATATACCTTTTGGAGTTGAAAGGTATTTTTTGTTGCCAGTTTTATTTGAATTTATATATTTTTCGGTGTTAATAATTTAATTTCCCTGGAAACCACTTGTGCTCATTTGTATTCCTGGATAAAGACATTTATAGGAAATTATTCGGAATCCTAAAGCCGGGTTATTATTCTTGGTGATTCAACAAGGAACTGTTGACACGTCAACACAGCACAAAAGAGATTATAGAAGACGTTATCACCTTCCATCTTGGAACTTCGTCGGGATTCGAACTGTAATTTACTTAGGACTTTTTATTGCTAGGACTTATATTTATTAATTCTAGGATTAATTTTGGATTGAATTTATAAACCGAAAGTCCTTTTTCATATTTTTACCTCGTTCTTCTAGGGAAATAAGTTATTTGTTAAATTTTACAAAGCTTTTTGGCTTCACTCTTTCCTTTGTTACTTTTGTACGAGACTAGACGTAACAAGAAAATTGGGGCCTCGTCCTTGCAATATATGAATTTTGGCAAAAATATTTCAGAAAGTTGTTTTTGAAATTTAAATTCCCCTAGGTTTCAGATTTTTTTAAATCCCAAGTATTATTTCACATTTTGTTTGAAATCTTTAATGAAATCAACAGGCTTTTCACAATGTAATCAAAAGTGGAGACGTTTCTTTTAAATCCTACTCAGGGGAGTTGGAAAGTTTGAAAAAAGATGAATTGCTTGAACTTACCAGAAAATATGATATTTACGGGGCAAGCGGTTCTTTAGCAAAGCAAGAAATAAGAAACATTTTGATCCGGTATTTGGTAGAGAAGAACGCTTTGAATAGAAGTCTTTTTGTTTCGGTTAGTTAGTCTATATCGGACTCTGACATAAACGTTAAGGAATTAAAATTGAAATACAAGATGGAATTAGAGTTAAGGAAGCTTGAGCTTCAGAAGGAGGAGAGAGAGAAACAAATGCAGTTACAATTGGAAAAAGAGAGAGGGAACAAATGCATTTACAGAAAGATGATAAACAAATGCAGTTACTAAAAAATAATAATAAAAATTCGAAATGGCCAATGAAGCATTGGACTCAATTATTACAGTGTGTACTTGTTGGTAACGCCAGTGATATTTACCATTCACTGTCAGTTCTGCAACGTGCTGACTATGATGTGGTTAAGGAATGCATCTTAGAGGGTTATGAGTTAGTCCCTGAGGCTTATCGGCAAAACTTCAGAAACTATGAAAAAGAAGCTTGACAAAACTATGTCGACTTTGCAAGAGAAAAAGAGCAGTTTTTTGATAGATGCTGCTTAGCCAAGAAAGTTGAAACAGATTATGAAAGTCTCAAACAACTCGTATTACTTGAAGAGTTTCAGAACTGTGTCCATAGTGACAATAAAACGTATTTCACGAGCATAAGATCGAAACCTTGGAAAATGCTGCTTTTACTGCTGATGAGTATTTCTTAATTCATAAAGTTCCTGTTGTAGGCAAGTCTTCCACTCAGCAGTCTGCAGGTGGAAAAGAATTTCAGCCTAATACGAGTCCTTCTAAAACTCAGTCTGGCACAACTTCTTAAAATCAATCTTCTGATAAACTTGATTCACAATCCTTGTCTCTTCCTACGTGTACATATTGCAAGAAGAAAGGACACGTTATTTCTCATGCCTCAAATTGAAATATAAGCATGAGAATCAAGACAGACCTATCCCAAATGCTCTTATTTCTAAGACGTCAAGATCACGGCCATGTATTGAAAGCAATACATTTGTTGGGTTTAATAAACCCGAGTCTGATTTTATTATGGAGAGTTATGAACCATTCATGTCGAAAGGTTCTATATCACTCTTGGGTGATTTGGCCAATCCGATCCCTATTAAAATTTTAAGGAACACAGGAGCTTCTCAGAGTCTTTTATTATCAGGTAATTTGCCTTTATCTGAAAAGTCCTGTTCTAATGAGAGTGTTCTTATTCAAGGAGTAGAGTGAGGCTTTATTATTGTTCCTCTCCATTGTGTAAATTTGTCATCAGACATAGTTTCAGGACCTGTGACAGTGGGAACAGTGGGAATAGTATCTTTTTTGCCCGTTGAAGGCATTCATTTTTTATTAGGCAACGACCTAGCTGGAGACAAGGTTGTGGTTAATCCACTTGTAACTGACAAGCCTTCTTTGGATCAAAAAGTTGATCCTATCAAACAAAATTCCCTGATTGATACACAGCTTGTGCAGTCACTAGATCTATTGCAAAGAAAGCTCTTGAGAATGATTTCGATAAGGAAAATATTCCTTTAGCTGACACGTGTATTGGTCAGGCTTTTGATGAGGTCACTTCCACTCCTTGTTTGGATCAATCAGGCGATATTGATCACAGTGATCCTCTTTTAACTACTCATTCTCTTTTTTCTAATCAGGGTGACAAACGACAATCACATGGCGTTGAACAGGAAAACGATCCTGAGATCTCCTGTTTGTTTCAGAGGGGAATTAGTGAAACTGACGCCACTGAAGTGCCTGTCTGTTATTTTATTAAAAATGGAATTCTTATGAGAAAATGGAGACCTCCCGAGGTAGCTGCTGGTAACGAGGGGTCAGTGAACTATCAGATTGTAGTTCCAAATTCTTACAGACAGGTGAAACTTAGTCTGGCCCATGAAACTCCTCTGGCTGGTTATTTAGGGATTAATAATACTTACACAAGATCTTGACTCACTTCTTTTGGCCAAAACTCAAAAGTGATGTTTGTAAATTCTGTAGATCTTGTCATACTTGTCAAATGGTAGGAAGACCCAATCAGAAGATACCTAAGGCTCATCTGCAACCTATTCCTGCATTTGACGAACCAATTAGCTGAATAATGGTAGATTGTGCTGGTCCCTTATCTAACACCAAGTCAGGCAACCAATACTTGTTGCCCATTATGTCTGCGTAAACAAGGGTCCCAGAGAAAATTCCTTTGAGGAATATTAAAACTAAAGTAATAGCAAAAGCTTTGATAAAATGTTTTTACTCAATTTGGCCTTCCCAAATCTGTCCAATCGGATCAAAGATCATATTTTATGTCTGGAATTTTCAAGCAAGTTATACACGAATTAGGCATTCCACAATTTCAATCTTCTGCTTATTACCCTGAGAGTCAACAGGCGTTAGAAAGATTTCATCAGACTTAGAAAAATATTATTCGATCATATTGTTTTGATACGGGTAAAGATTGAGATGACGGTATTCAATTACTTTTGTTTGCTGTTAGGGAGTCAGTGCAAGAATATTTAGGATTAAGTCCCTTTGAACTAGTTTTCGGACATACTGTGTGTGGACCATTGAAGTTGTTGAAAGAGAAACTTCTTTCTAATGAAGATGATGAACTTAATCTTCTCGATTATGTTTCTGTTTTTAAGTTTAATTTGTCAAAGGCTTGTGAGGTTTGCAAGAGCGAATCTGCACTCTACTCATTTAACAATGAAATTAAGATATGATAAAACTCAAGGGAAAGGAGTTTTCAGCCTGGTGATAGAGTTCTGGCTCTCTTGCCCATTCCACAAAATTCCCTTCAGACCAAGTATTATGGTCAATACACGGTTGAAAAGAAAGGAAATGATTCAAATTGCATCATAAATACTCCTTGGAGGCGGAAACGAAAACAACTTTGCCAGATTAACATGTTAAAGGAGTATGTTGAGAGAGATAGCCAGGTATTCATGCAATTAATTTAGTTGTACCTGTCATACAAACTGAGGATTTAAGAAGAAAAGATTCAATCGGACTCTACTGATCTTAGACCAACAAGTCTTCGAACTTCGGAAATAATGAAAAGGCTGGACCAGGAACTTTCGCATTTGCAACAAGAAGCAAGGAATGAACTTAAAAAGTTATTTTTCGAATATGAGCACTTGTTTCCAGATGTTCCTACAAGGACAAACAACATTTTTCATGACGTTGAAATTGTAGATTCAAAACCTGAGAAATAACACCCATACAGGATGAACTCTCTTAAATAGGAATGCTTGAAAAAGGAAATTCAATACTTGCTGGAGAATGATTTTATAGAGCCCAGTACAATTGGCTGGAGTTCACCATGTATACTTGTTCCGAAACCGGATAAAACTTTCCGCATGTGCACTGATCATAGGAAGGTGAACTATGTGACTGAAAACAGATTTATTTCCATTACCAACAATCGATGACTGCATTCATAAAATTGGAAATGCCAAGTATGTCACCAAATTTGACCTTCTAAAAGGATTTTGGCCAATTTCACTAACGGAAAGGGGAAAGGAAAATACGGCATTCGTGACTCCAGATGGACTTTATCAATATAAAGTAATGCCGTTCGGGACGAAGGGTTTCCCAAGCACTTTTTAACGTTTGATGAATATGATTACCTCTGGCCTAGATAATTGTGATGCTTACATTGATGATGTCATTATCAACAACGACACTTGGAAAGAACATCGAGCCACGATTCGGAAATTCTTTGACAGACTCACTGATGCAAGTTTGACAATCAGTTTATCTAAAAATGAGTTCTGCCGTGCTTGAGTAACTTTTCTAGGACATATTGTGGACATGGACATGTTAAACATATAGATGCTAATGTCAAGGCAATCTCTGAATTTCCTGTGCCTGTCAATAAAAAGCAACTGATGGGAAACTTGGGTATGGCTGGATACTATCGAAAATTTTCTTGCAATTTTTCTAATATTGCTGAACCCCTGATAAATTTATGGAGCAAGAAAAACAAGTTTCTTTGGGCTGAAAAATGTAAGAAGTTTTCGACAAGTTAAAAGCCATACTTGAAAGGGCACCAGTTGTTACAGCTCCAGATTTCAGTCAATCTTTTAAACTATCTGTTGATGCAAGTGCTGTTGGGGTTGGAACAGTATTGATTAAAGTAGATAGCAATGGTGTTCATCATCGAGTGTGCTATTTTTCTAAGAAATTAAATAAGCACCAAAGGAATTACTCAACAATGGAAAAGGAATGCTTGGCTTTGATATTGGCATTAGTTCAGCTCCTACTCCGGTTGTTGAGATTGGTGACTCCCCCTTACTTTCATCGACAAGTTGAAAAATAAAAACCAAAGATTATTAAGATGGAGTATGTTTTTGCAGGAACATTATCTTGACATCAGGCACATCAAAGGAAAAGACAATTTGATTGCAGATTGCAGAAATATTATTCAATGTACGATTTGTATAATTCATAAGAGTTATTTTTATGTAAATTAGATTTACCTCATGTATAATTTACATATTGTAAAAATAAATTTTTATTATATAAATCTTTCCTTTTTCTTATGGGGAAAATGTTACGTATACGTAATTAAATTATTTGTGTTAGTTTAAATTTCTTTTTATTTTATTTTTGTTTCATTACGTTTGATTGTAATGATAATTTTTACTGGATTTGACATTTTCCCAGTAAATTCGGTTCAGTTCTTTTAGCCTGATTAGAGTGCAAAAGTATTGCTTAATTTTATTTTTGGCTGACCTTGGTTCAGAGATTGGTAAACAAAGAGTGATAATGATTGGTCATTACCAATATCATGTTCAGCCCACGTGTTGGCTCTGTTTGTAAGTAGTTTTTCTTTTTAAATTCATTTCCAGTGTGGGAATATGTGATTCGTTGTTAAATGTATAGTAGCCTACGTGCTAATTGACATTTGTTTTTACTGCGTTGTAGCACAGAGTGATCACGTGACCCATCACGTGGGTCTGAAATTGCATTATTATTTGTTTTTAAATACTCGTTCTCAGTGAATTTGAGTCAGTCGTATTCTGCACGTTTAGAGCTCAAGGTGTTGGTGTTTAATGTTGATGCCAGTTGATTTAAAATTCTTCTTTTCGGATTTAATAATTTTATTCACTGTAGAAAACATACAAGTGCTCTTCTTCATCAAAATTCTTGAACAAAGACATTTAGTGGAAATTTATTCTAGAATCCTAAACTGGAACATTATAAATTGTGATTCAACGAAGAACTGTTGACATCAGTACTACGACTTCATCTGACGTCATCGTCCTCCATCTTGGAACTTCGTCGGGATTCGAACTTTGATTTATTTAGAACCTTACAGTGATAGGACGTATACATTTAAATTCCAGTATTAATGTTTAGATTATATTTACAAACTGTAAGTCCTTTTCATATTTTACCTTGTTTTCTAGGGAAATAAATTATTTTGTTAAATTTACAAAGCTTGTTGGCTTCACTCTTTTCTTTGTTACTTTGTACGAGCCTTAGTCACGTAACATCTAGACAAACAAAGATATATTCTTGGAATGAAATTTAATGTTGCGGTAGACGACGCTGACGTAACCTGGGTCATCGTCACAAAAGTGACCCTATTCAAGAATCACACCGCGCTGGAAATATTGTCACGTTAAGTAAAAATACCAAACCAGGAATACTGACTGTCATCGACAACCCATATTATGAATTAGCATATCTTGTGACGGCAGTTATTTATGGGATATATCCGCTGAATGATAAGCCTAGTCTTAATGACCTCTTGCCGATGACAATTTCTCGCTTAAATTGTGTTAATGAGCGAGTTACAGAACATTTGACAAACGCGATACGTGGAAATGGTTTAACGGGTATGAGACGCCAAACAAATAAATGAGTAGGCTTAGCGTGTCCGTGAAAATGGAGCTACGATCAAAGACGTTGTTGTGTTGAAAAAGAAATTACAATTTCCGATAAGGGCGAAGACATTAACCGGAGAGATTTTGGACGAATCAAAATATAAATCAAAGGGAGCTTCCATAGAGATCGCTGCTCATAACGCACACACGTGGACGTCGGACATAACAATACTTCCACGAAATCAAACTGCTAAATTTTATGACGGTTATATGTTCAATTTTATCAAAAATATCAGTAAGAGCGAACCTGTATCCGTGGTTGTGTCAAAGTTCCGAATATGATTATGATCAGTTTGTACGGCCTAATGGAGATATTTATCGTGGAGAATCACTTCATGACGAAATGAAAATTCTTGCGATGAAATATACCGATGATGTTAAACGATTACTCTCCAATTGTTTTCCCGTTCCTTCAGTTGCTGATTACTTCTTGCTCAGAGGAAAAATTCACAGAAACCGACAAGATGGGAATTTCTTGAAGAAATGCAACGCAATTGTGTCGAATACGGACATTGCGGGTTGTGGAATACTAAATACGATTATAAGGATGTTATCTCAGTTGATATGGTTTCATGTTATCCTGGAAGTGTTCTTGGTATGGGAGATTGTTCTGAGTATTTCAAAAGATTTGGATATCTAACACATGAGATGACCAGAGTTGCGATAAATGGACCCTTACCAGATTTTAGCTTAACTGAGTTTGCATGTATTGTGTCATTCGAGTTTGCATCAAAAAACCTTGATCCGGTTGTGTATGTCTGGTTTTTAATAAACCTGGTTGGACTCCAATAGTTTTGTTACGATATATTCTTGATGTAAAAATATTTATATCGTTAATCGTGAGTGAACGTTAAGGGATCTGTTCTTGACGAGATCTTTGAGCGCAATCCTGATGTTGTAGAATACGAAACTAAACTTGGAAAAGATACTGGCAGAAAAATAATTGGTAAATTTACACGAGGAGGTTCATGTGATCATAAACGACATTGTACAACAGAGAGAGGTACATTTATAAATCGGAATAATGCTTACTTATCGGATGGAGCTAAATTACCTACAGTTGTGAGCTACATTGATGGTGACTCACCACAGTTTGCTCATTTAAGATCTTCGATGCTCGCTTACGTTTCTATAAATTTATTATCGATGATAAACAGATTTCCTGATACCGCGATTAGAGTCGCTACAGATTCACTTTATATCAATGCAGAATCGCTAAAACAATTACATATCGGCGCTGATGCATCATGGGGCGAATGGAGGATAAAGAGAGAAAAATACTCCGTTATTCTGAATCTGCTGATTATATTACCGAGGATATTTATTATGAAAATAGTCTTATATCAGCGCTGTCATCATCACCGTTGGTCTATGATCCCGTAGCTAGACATAAAATTGTTTATCTTAACTGGTGCGGTGGTTCTAGTAAAACAACGAGTCCGATTGAATTATTTCCGAATTTTGATATGGTTGTTTTGACGCCTACACGGAGACTCGCCAGAGAAATGAAAGGGCGAGGAGTTAAATCTCATACTTATCACAGTTTCTTTGGATGGAAAGGAGATGCATGCACTCCTGAGAGAATGGTTGATAAATATATTCCTAAGATCATTATCTGGGGTGAGATATGTACGGTATCCGTGGAGGTATTAAAAATGTTTCTTGATTGGTTATTGACTCGGAATACTGCTGTTATCATATGCGGCGATCATAGTCAACCACCATCCTTTGTTGGATCATCTCCACGTGAATGGCTGAAAAAGGTTGCAGATTATTATGAGGAGATAATTGATGATCATAGATCTATTGATGAACCGATGAAAGAGTTTGAAAGGCTACTCAGCCAGATAAGATTCAATGTGAGATAATGCCTATAATAATTTCAGAGACTACTATGAATAATTTTTGAGACGGCCTGCTGATTTGATAGTTGCAGTCGGAAGATAGTTCGTGATTCACTTCAACAGCAATTATTTCTGTTATATAAAGAAACATTTTCAGATTTACCTGTGCCATTGTGTTATCGACCAGCAGATACACGCAAAAATTATTGAAGTTGACATTCCTGGAATTAAAGAGAAAGAAAAACTTGTATTAAATGATATTGTTGTTGCTCCTGTGAGCGCTGTTGAGAGCGCGTTAACTATTGATAAATCTCCATGGACTCTAGGATATGCTATAACGATTCATTCGTCGCAAGGATTAACTCTTTCCGATACAAATATCTGGTTTTCGATGATCGGATCGAATGGTCAAATTTAGTTTATCTAGAGGTGTCGAGAGAAGACTGTCTCAGCTACGGAGGGTTATCACAGACTGCGCAATGACTCGGGAAACCACTGCTAGTAATGGCGATGATATGGTAAGTAAACATTAACTGGTTGTTAGCGATTGGACAAAAAGTGTAAGCGTGACTTTGATCTTGATGTTAAGTTTATCTTGACGCGGAAACAACAACAATATAATCACTGTGTCTGCTGCAGCACAGTAATGTTGTAGCAGTATTCTTCTAATGACCCACGACAGTTTACCGTGGATAGAGTTAATAGTAGTCTCGGTCATACACACAAAAGTGTGATGCTGACCTGTCTTGAGTGTAATCCACATAGGGGCGCTGGTGTCCTGCGTTCACAGAAGGGGACCTTTCGAAAGCTAAGGCGATGGTAATTGTGTATCTTCAGAAATTACTTGTAATTGTTCACATACAAATCCAAATTGAGGAGCAGTTGAATCTAGTATATTAGATTTCAGGTCTACACATGGATCGTACCACGCTGGAAATTTGATGTATGGTCACACTCCAAATAGGATCAGTTGCACTTGTTACCACCTTCAAGTTCACTAGGTTTATATAAATATCTGACAGTCACTTTACCTAGTACTGGTTGTTTTGAGAAAGAGTCACGTTGTTGTACTCGTATGTGATTTTTTTGTAACTGCATTGATAGGTTTCATAGAAATTCAGCGAGTAATTTCATTATTTAACGCAGCTATCACACTTGGTAATCTTGCAACCAATTCTCGAGATCTCATGTGTTTCTGAACTATGTTCAAGAACATTTCTTGCGCATACTGATATCCAGACAATCGCTCAACACGTGTTCGATTAAATCGTTCAACAATTGCCAGATCGCAATGTATTGCTGTGTGCCCTCGTCTAATTTTGAAGTTATGTTGTTTCATCAAAGATCTTACTGCACCAAGAAATTCTTTGCAGGATCAACCTGTAGCAACTGTGGCCATCGCAGACCACAAAGCTGATAAATTCGTTTAAACGCAGATGCAACTTAGTTGCTGTATTTGTTAATAGTGGTTCTGCTTCTTTATATCTACTTGCAACATCAACGACAGTGAACGCGTATTTGTTTGTACGCGATTAACGTCTACCATTTTTAATAGTATCATGCGGTAAAACAAAATATCGGCCTGATGAACTTCATTGGGATTGCTGACATCAGAATGTGCGTACTGAATTTTATTTAGGTGGTGGTAGATAAATTTACCGTATTGCCTGTTGTGCTAACAAATCTGCAGCAACAGAACGCTCGACACCTGCTGCATCAGCAAGTTTACTAATGGCTGTTCTACCCCTCAAATATCCTCTTGGGCTATAATAAATTGAGCCCATTATTATAATAATAATCGGCCGACTAATTACCGGCCCCTAGCACTATTTTACCTTTCATCGCAGATCTTACCAGCCAATTAGCAAACGATTCTCTGAGAGATTTACTTTTGACACACTTTAAAGTGTGAATCAACTTCACATTTGCAATATGTCGACAAAGAATCAAATCCAGCTAGGATATTTTCCCGAGGCAGACACAATAACACCGATATTATATATGTTACTCAGCGATATACACAAATACCTAAAGTAATCTTTTGGTTGTCTGTAATGGTGTTGATATCCACACACTAAGAAACATCCATCAGACAGGGTGTTCAGGGGATAGGAATATAATTTAGTTTTAAAACTTCTTCTCAAAGGCGCAAGCGATTCCTCATGGAGGAATCACAATAAATTTACATGATTCTCAGTCACGATATCGCATAGGGCTCGATAAAATATTTGGTGAGAGAAACAGCAGCATTGGGGGCGACGACCAACAGGTCGGTAAACAAAGACTTATAAAAATGTGGCACAAAAACGTCAAATTAATTCTAACCTAGTTTAGAGGCCTTGGTTTTGCATGTTTGTTCATTTTCGTAGGAAGCTTTATTTTAGGAGAAAGATTGTTTTTGGCAAAGTAAAAGTATTGGGAGAATCGTGATACAACACAATAACCAGTCAAATGAGTCACCGTGTGAGTATAATCACTACAGCCCAGGATCCATGTAAGACTGGCATAGGGAGCCTTGTGATACTAACACCACTGCAAGTATCGGGTAAATGAGAATCAGGTAATCTCGAGTACGATTAGTATCAGCAAGTATGAAATGTGGTTTCATTATGTGTGTGCTATGTGCTTTTTCTATGTGATACCCACAGGGACAGAAGCTGCTTATACTGATCTGGCAGTTTGCAAACCTTTATGGCAATTACATCTTTTAGGCACATTTCAATATGTATTGTTAGCAAAATACATGGTGAACATTTTGTAAAGCGTATTGGAAAAATTGCAAACTCCGTTTACATGAAGTCAAACAAGAGAGTTGACACGTATGAATTAGCGAATTCTAAACAGAATCAATATTTAAAGTCTTAGCAATTATCTCAAGTAAAACGTTAACAAGTCCACGAATCTACCTTTATAACAATCATGTTTTTGTTATGTATTTTGCAATGCGACTGAGCTCTATTTGAACAAAGTAACAATTTTAAGAGACCTGCTATTTTAATTATGTAAAGGTTCAGTTTAACTTGAATATCAGACGTAAAGAAAAGTTTACAATACATGGAACAAATGTTAAATGCAGTCAATTTAGCAACAGAGCAAGAACTACGATGTACTGGTAAATAACTAAACGTGATGCAGAAAATCTCGGTGGACGTTATAGGTGTTTCATCTTTCGCCGTTAGCACAGGTTACAGAGTATTTTTTTTTTAAAAGAATAGCTGACAGCAATGGAATGGCTTTTTCCCTTATTAAATTGTACCCTGCACGTCGCAGTACGCACAAGTCAACTGAGTTATTTCTCAGATCACTGGTCTTTCGAAAATGCTTGAAGAATCAATTGTTGTTGCTAATGATTTATGGTTGAGTGAGGTCTGTATTTCCATATAGACTACCAAAGACACATAGAGAAACTTTGAGGTGCAGCATGTAACTGTCGGGACAGCAAGGAACCTTGCAAAAGATTAGATGGAAAGTTTCATTTTTGGATATATCCAATTACAGAGGAGGAGCTAGTAGCTGGAGCTAGATATGGCACTCTGTAGGCGTCCTCAAATGCAGTGCGAAAGTGATTGTTGAAAATAACTAATATCGTATTAGGTATCCATAAAATTGAGGTTATATCCCTCAGGAATGTTCTTTTCATATAGATTCTTTTGGTCATAGGATGTGGATGTTGTTTCTTTGAGGGGTTTCTCGTTTTGGTCTTTTGTTTGTTTGTTTTGTGCTTTTATAAGAGAAGATAGTTTCTATACAAGTGTTCTTGTAGTACGTAAAATATTTCAACGAGAAAACAGGTTTGATCCCGGGCAATATTGATTTTGGTCAGGATCAATGATTTCTACCCAAGTGTCTTTCCAATTGGTTTCATGGTCTAGTTATGTGGCTTGAGATGATATCACCGCGGAACAGCAGAAATATTTATTTAGAAATACAACTGAATATTGTCCTGGGCAAGGTCATATAAAATCGATTATTGACAGTTGCTTCGTTCTCGTCTCCCCTCAGCCTCCCACTGTCAAAGAGAAAGATTTTGCTTGGGTCCCAATAGACCGCTATTACCTAAGAGTCGTGTCTATAGTTTCCGGGACTACAGTTGTTGATACTGTTCATGTCATACAACAATGAAGTTGGAAGACGTTAGCCTAAAAAACACCTGAATAAGAATTCCTTTGTTCTACACTTGAGTTCCCAATAGTCATTCCAACTATATGGTAGACAAAAGAGAACTTGAGTTTTGGGGATATGTTCTCCACAACACAAACGTTGCTGTTGCTTCTGATTCTGTGCTTCCTGAATTGATGAGGTTGGTGTAGGTCAAAGCATGTTTATAACTTCTATTTTTATAGTCAATTAACAACAGTCCTAGATTGAAAATTAGATGGATAACTGTCGAAAGGTATTTACATCTTTGATCAAGCGTTTGTCCACTGTGCAGGTTATTTGGTCTTAGAGAATGTAGTTTTTATTAGTCACTTGTAACGGAGGCATTAAATGTTCCCTTTAAAGTTTATCCGATCATAACTTGCAAAATCATAGACAGGTGGGTGACGTCTACAAATGAATCCTGTCATATGAAATAATGATATGATCGTATAATGCTAATATCCTTTGTACATATTCCACAAAACTTATTTTCTTCAAACACAATCTACAAAGCTCAAACTGAAGCTGGACATCTTTAGCAAGTCAGAAGAATCCCCCAAACCCATTTTCAAAAACAGTGATCACGCAAAACAAATATTGCCAAGTTGATGTTACGAAAAGAGTGTGAGGAACATCAGCAAAATCGGTTTGTCATTGATGATCGATTCATTCACCTTTAGTTGAATTCTTAGCAAATTAAGTCAAATTGGTTTGTGTAATTTGTACGTCAATTACTGTACATCCTGTAGAAAAACACGTTTGGCTGCATTTTGCCAACATGTACTGGGTTGTATTGAATGTTCGCTAAACATGTGCCCAACCTACTGTTTGATACGTCAAACAAAATATGACGTTCAATGCCAAAAATAATCAAACATCCCGTTGAACACTGTTTAAAGAAAATAATAATGGATACGATTATTACATACTTCTACTTTTTCAGTCTATATTAAGCATGCAACCATTTTATCCTAGTTTATGGCACGAACTAGTTTATAATGCAGTCAGCCTCAGCATGCCACTTTAAATTGGAGGAGTAGGTGAGTAAGAGGTGATGCTTATGATGGTTAGGATATAACTACAACATTTGGTGAATTTCAATCAAGCAGTACGAAGAAATAAAGCAACGGACACACAGACATACACAAGGAGTTTATCACAATATGACGAATCAAGGATAATTATCTTATGTGGTACATGTTCTAATTTATTTAATACTAGGAATTAACTACACAGAGGCGGCACAATCGTGCACAATGTTTACAAAGTGACCTATAATGCTTTAATTCATTTATTTTGTGAAAACTATCCCATTGAGGATGCGTTGACACTACACACTTGTCAATTAAATATATGGATCAAAGATTTTTGTTTGCCATTGTTGGTTCAGACATATAAAAAATAAATATTTTCTTATTGCTGAATTATGATGCAGTGTACATAATCCAATTTAATTTATGATTTGTATATTATTTATCTATAATGTCAAATATTGCTTCTCTAATTGCTAAACTAACATTTGTCATGCATGCATGCCAAGAACAGTTCAGAATTCGGACACATTAAACATAATTGAAGGGTTTCACACTCCATTGAAAACAAATACGTATCTCTTAAACTAGCCTTTAAAAAAACCGTACTGGCAGTAGATAAATTAGCTTAAAACCATTCCAATTTAAGTATTGTCGGAAACATACATTTTTTCATTCATTGAAATTTGCAAGACAAATGTCTCTGATATTTTCAACGTGCGATATTTCGTTTTCTAATAGTAGCGTCCAATATATTTATAGAAAACCTTCAAATATCTCAGGTAGAAAACGTACTGCAAAACAAAGGTTAAGGACTTTGGATTTGTTTTCTAAAGTCATGAGTATTGATAATTACACAATCCCAAAATAATATGTTAAAACCTCTTAGAAATTCAATGGTATAAAATAGATCTTCTTGCCTCTACTTTAAACATGTATTATACCACTTTGGAATGATTGATTGATTGTATTATGAAATAGTGTTTCTAGCTAAAACATTTAAACAGTATACTTTGAATCTCAGAAAATTATAATTAAGCATGCTAAATGTATTAATGTTAAGAAACGAAGCTATTTATTGATATTGGAACATTCCGACCATGCTAATTAGTTTGGGTTAGATATCTCTTCTTTATGAAGCAAAGACATAACATGGATGAATGACGTACGCTGTCTTACTCTTTCAAATGGTTGTCGTGCACTTTCTGCTGACTAGGATTCCTAGCTATTTAGAGTTAAGAGTATTTGGATGTCTTGGCGTATAAGTTTTGAGAAAGTGCAGTTATAGAAGAATTTATGAATCGTTCCGCTATGTAACTATACAAGACTCAGCTAATTGCTTCCTTATTAATACTATGTCATAAATCAGTGGCAATCTCGAGAGGCGAAGGAACCATAACAGAATGGAGAGAGAATCCCTTCACTTAGTCCAGCGATATTGTCTAGCCCACATGCCACGAAATGTATGGTTGTTCTTAGTCTTTGGATTGGTATAGAATATGCATGGCAATACATATATTCCTGCAATAATAGAGGGAGTAACGTGTAGAATATGAAATACCTTAAATGACAACTTACAACACAAATCGGGGTTGAAAGAGCGTATAATAATAAATATGTGTTACAAGAAAGGATACCATTAGCCATATTTTTACTTATTGTCTTCTTTCCACAGATAACTTACCTGACAACTTTCTCCTGATCACGGACGGATCTAAGAGATCTGTTTATAGAATGGACATAGATAATTACAGCTATGTCAACATTCCCCTTCAGAATGGCTCTTATCCTTACGCTATCGACTACGATCCGAATGCTGCAGTGATGTTCTGGACTGATGGAGATTTTAGGCAAATTAATTCGGGATCTATATATGGAAACAACCAAACAACCTTGCGAGATTTCAAAAACTGTGAGTTTCTAATATCGATATTAAGTCGAGTAAGTTAATTCTATTCTTTGTTAATCCATCGTTATGAAGGATAAAGCACGCACAAGTTGATATATTGCTCCGTTTGTCAGGCAGATTGAATTATCTGTTGGAGTACTGCTCTATCGTTTTCGTCTGGTTATTGCATACATTCTAGAATTAAAACAAATGATATAATAAATGATTTTAATATCATCCCTCCTAAAGTGCAAATCACGAGCATAGATGTTAGTTTCCTTCGTTGACGCATACTGAACTTAAACATTGTAGGATATAATAAAAAATGAACATTACCAGCAAGACGTAATATGTATGTATGTAAAACCTGATTATTTAATAAAAGCCAGCTTAAGGTGTTTTGTTATAAATATAAGAGCATTTTCAACTAGAATTGTTTAATGTTCGATAAGTACAAGCGAACTTATTAATTATCTTTCTGTGTGTTAGAGTGTCTGTGTGTTAAATCAAATGCATACAACTCTTTACCTATGAAACTTGTTTATTATTTATAGTCTTTTTACAGTAACGTCCATAGAAATGAATATACACGTGCATTTTTCTTTTCTCTGATTTTGTAGATGCCGTTCTAAGCGGAATATCAGTGGACTTAATCTCCAGAATCCTGTTTTACACAGACAGTGCAAGAAGCATCATTGCGGTCATCAGCCTTGATGAAGATCTAAACAAAACAGTAATAAGTAATGATTTGAACTCACCACAAGCCATTGTGACGGATCCTACAAATGGGTACAGATCATGACTTTGTTTTGAATGAAAACACTTTTTTCCTGCCAGTTTATATGTCCGTGCATATGAACCAATACACATGTGGTTTCATATAATGTTAAATCCTATTAATGGTTGCGTTGCATATGTGCATGGAAGTCTAAATGTCTTTTCAGCGCATTTATGTTACAGCTCAGAGCATACACTTGTGAGGCATATTAGAGAAGTTTTGAATGAGCTTAATTAAACGACCAAAATGAACATTATAACCCGTTACGATCACGTTTGATGTGAAAAGTGAACCATTCCACTCCGCCCTCCAAAAACACAAAGTCTTTAAGAATATTCAAATAAGGTCCCCGAAATCGTATCTTTCCCCTTGATATTCCATTAAAAAAATAAATTTATAACTGTCCTTTATTTTAGTACCATTTATTGGAGCAGCCTTAATAAAATTGAGAAGTCCAACTACGACGGCACTAGCCGACAAGAGGTTATTAATACTGGACTTGGCGCTTCTGTTGACTTGACTGTGGATATTAATGGTAAGAACATTTCTTTGCATCAGTGTTTTCAAAGACTATTTCTCAGAAACCACGTGTGTTTCTCAGCATGACATATAATGCCGTGTTCCAAGATCTTGGAAAACGTCAGCATTGCATATATACTATTATCCCATGAGTGAATTCTCTATATGATATGTATAATTGAGTTCTAAGTACTTGGAAGATTTCAGCAATGCTTAGATACTGTTATCGAGTTTTAGTTTAGTTTTCGAGATGAAAATAAGACATGCTCTGGGAAATTCATCAAAGGTCGAAAATTTGGCAATGTGACGTTTTTACGCTCAGATGGAATGGCTTCGAAATTTTGAGAAAATTGTATACCAGCAATTGTTAGTGTACGTCATTTAAAGACGTCAAGAGTGTAACGTGCATGGTTTTAGCAGTTAAATCGGAAGAGGTGCCGTCTTTTTACGACAATGTCATTATTATATTTTTTACAATTTTGTGTCAAAATCGGATGCCTTTCGCCTTCAGCAACACTACAAATAAATGCATTCTATGGACAGTAGAAGAACGGAAGACTGAATACATGGACCGTAAAATCCATACAAATACTATCATCATCTCTAGAGTATTTGTGCAGTTTTATAAATATGAATTAGCATTATGCTAGTACTGGTACAGGAAAGTATAACAAAAGGCTTAGGTCAGAGAAATATAAAATGTTATACTTAAATGTGCTGTATGTTGTTATAGTGAATCCTGTATGGGTATAATATGAACTTAGTCTAAGCAAGTGTGTTTGACTTGTACGCTAAAGTAATGTACATGTTTTTAATAACATGGACTATGTTTGTTTAACATAGAGCGCCAAAATAAACTTGAATACAATGCAGATATACTATGTTGCAGTGGGCGTTATGTATTGGTGTCACTACAGCACGAGGAAAATCGAGCAAGCTAATCTGGATGGTTCTCATCGTCAAGTTTTATACCAGGATCAAACATCAATATATAAATGCAGCATTGCTTTGCATCAATCTAACTTGTACTACATCGACTCGGCACACAGGTATGGACTTATGTTTTCATGTTTCTAATTGAAATTAATTTGTGTAGGAAAAGTGATTGGCAATGTGAAGGTGATCACAATATTTAATCATATCGTGCCTATTATTCAGTCAGTTGATGTTTTAATGCGGTAACTAAAGTGAAAATGTATTTATTAACTGATATAGTAAACATTTTGGAGGTTGCTATAGCATCCTCGTAGATGTGGTAAATTAGACAGCTTTCCGAACTAAGTTTTCTTACATTTAATATTGTATATAATGTTACTTTATTGGTTATAGTTTATGGATTCATTTTATTTCTTTCTACAAACATGTACCATGTGTCCTTAAGCATCGATTAGTGTTGTAAGGCAAAAGCCGTTTAAAATAAACAAGAATTGCTACTTCATTCTATATGGAACTAAAGTGCGCTTCGAGTTAAAATAGCTAGTTAGTCAAGTTTAAGTGTCTTATTCAATCAAGATTTTGCCCTTGGTTTATATCGTCTGAATATTTGTTTGACACTGAATATTGATTAGACACGGGTAATGACATGTACAATCAATGACTAATTCTATGGACAATGATTGTAAAAGTTTACTAATTATCTCTACCTCAGATGGTTTGGAACCTTCCATTTCGACTGTATGCACAGTAGGCTATAATATGTTTATGTTGTGGACTTAAAAGAAGAGAAGAAGAAAAAAGTTATATATATATATATATATATATATATATATATATATATATATATATATATATATATATATATATATATATATATATATATATATATATATATATATATACATATGTGTGTGTGTTTATATTCCTGTAGCAAGCTATAATTCCTAAAAGAGTAAAACGTAGCTGAAGATGATATCCCCGCAAAAATGGCTATACCATTTTTATCACCACTTTGAATATATACATTTAGCTCCCACTGACAAATTTCAGTATCCCATTACCAAATATATAACAAAATTAATTCATTCATAGATATGTTTGGATAATAGGCACCACGTTAATAATGAAAAGCAGTTTGATATTGAAAGGACTGATCTATATTTTAGTTAGAAATATCTAAAAATTGCAATAAATCTATATTTTCATTAGGAATATCTAACAAATGCAATAAATATTTGTGCACAATGTGAGAGTTAGGAATAGCCTTCAGAAAAGCTACACGAAACTAATCACATCTTCCATACTAACTCCAGTGACATTTACTAAAATGACATTAACAACGTTTATATTTTTAATGACGAAGACGGTATGTTTTACAAAGAGGAAACAGATGACATACAACCACTGGCCTTAGTAATCATTATCTTTACACCTTTGTTACTTTTATTTGCAATACTTTTATCTTTAGCGCTTTAATGAGAATCGGAACGGATGGAAGTGGTATGACCTTCATTGGTCCCTCCATATTCAATAATGTGATGGACATTCGCGTACACAGTAATGAATCTAAGAATCAAGGTATACATCATTCAAATCTTTGAGTCAGTTTTATTAACACAATATTCACTTCCATCTAATTAAAATGGTGTCCATATTTGTTTTGCTTTTCGAGCTATTATATTTCTTTCTCCAGAAAGGATTCTACGAAACGATTTCTCATGAATTCATAGAAATTAGTCTTTACAAAATCAAATAAAATTATCATTATGCGCAATCTACCGTCTATATTCTTTGTACAAGATTACACGAAGTTAAGTAATATGACTAATTACAAGTAAAATGATAATGATATCTATAGCATTTCATACATATTACTCACGTGCCTACCAAATGAAGTAATACCAAGTCATGTGTACATCAGTTGTCTAAAATAATATTGTTAATATGCGGTTAAGTAGCTTGTACGAAATTCATCTATTTATAAATCTGTATGACTAAGCGTGAAAGTTTCTTTATGATTTATTTGAAATATACAGGGTATTGTACATTAAACTAAACTAAAGGTGATACATTTAAAACAACTGCACGTGAAATTGCACAGAATACGTAACATATGTTAACACCACACGAATTCGAACTCGGCTGAACTGCTCAACATGGCATGGATAAAAATTTACAGGCACAAACGGGTGTTCTAATGGGCGTGGAGGTTGTAGTCACTTTTGTTTTCCGCTACCTGGTGGATCCAAAATGTGTGACTGCCCAGACTACATGACTCTCCAACCGGATCGTCTAAGATGCGGAAACTGTGAGTTATCTTTTCCTGTTGATTACTGTATAGATGTGTGTTTTCCCTGCATCCAATGATTGTAGCAGCCGATATGTCGTGCTACATTAAATAATTTGTTTAGGATGCATACAAGATAAGTGAATAAGGCAAGATGATTATGAATTACTTTCATAATGTTACTTTTCTGTGTGTGTACATTGAATGTTTATACAATTATGCATATGATCTCATAATCGTACTACTTTTAGTGGCAAGTTATACCGCTTGTGCAGATGCGGACATAGACGAGAGAGTTTGGGAAGTGTTGCTTGTAGTTAACGCGATGAGTGCCGTAAATAGCACACCCGACTTGAAAACTCAGTAGGGGACGAATAATTATATATATATATATATATATATATATATATATATATATATATATATATATATATATATATATATATATATATATATATATATATATATATATATATATGAGCTAAAGATATTACATTTTCAAGAGGAAATTATAATCAACCTTACAACCAGAATATAATTCTGTTATGATGAGCCACCAAAGCATCCTAACATCTGATATAATTAAAGCACTGCAAAATGGACAATACTTTGAAACTAGGAGATAATTATCGGAAGTGTCAAAACGAGTGTTTCAAACGTTAAAGCTCATGGACAAAGGTTATCCACAATGATAAATTTATATCTAACCTAAGAGTGAATCAACATATAAGGGAAATAAAATATTAGTTGCAAATGATACATGAACAAATTAATATTTATGTAAGAGAAGGAGGCAATGTATTGTTCGTCGCATAGCCCATAGCAAGGGGAACAATCTGCCGTGTTTCATTCCTCATTCGGATATTATACTATTCATTTTATAATTAGACTTAATTCACAATAAATATTTAAATTGTTTCTTTCAACATTTAGACAGTTGCGTGTGCATATTTTCTGCTAACACTCAGAAACTGAAAACGTGCGACGTCAAACGATAGATCCCGCCTCATTTTTTATGTATATAGAAAACATTTTTTTTTTTATTAAACTGCAGGGTAATAACGGAACTCACCAAAATAAATATAACTCTAATAGGAGAGTACACGTCACCATGATAATAACTTTGAACTGCATTGCTGTTCTAAATTGAATTAAAGAGCAAAAAGCTAAAAAAAAAACATGCGAGAAATAAAAGCGTTGTTATCAAAAGTAATATATACTGAAACTAATATTTTAAATTAGTGTCTCATTTGTGTGAACTAATAAATGTTTAGCTGGCTATTTTTTATTTTGTTTCTTCATCTCGAGTCAGGTGTACAACTACTTGCCTGAAAATAAATTCAGACTCTTATATGAAACCCGTCCGCAATGGCAAACGTCTATTCATTTTAATGCTTTCAGAACGTAGCTAAATATGAAAACGTAATCAGATACAAGGAAATATTCACGATTTAAAGGCAATTGGTCAACAAGGTGAAAAAAATTGTTATGTAAATATATTTTGTGTGTTTTACGTTTGGCACATCTGTATAGATTATATTTTAGGTATAAATATGTTTGATGCAAACTTTAATTTCAGTCTTAATAAACGACCTTGCTACTAGTTTGGAGTAATTTGTATTTGATGATTGATTCATGAAGGTCGCTTAGTAATTGAAAAAAGAACAGCTGATTGCGATTGCTAGACTTTCCTCTATTTCCAAAGGAACAACAAAATAACTCCTTCTAGTATTTCAAAGAAAAGTTTTGATACAAGTGATTAGGGTTTGAATAGTAAATCTTAATCTGACTCTGAAATAAAATTAAAAGACTTGTAATAAAATAATCAGTTGTAAATAGATTTAAGAAATCTCCATCTTCAAAAAGAAATGATGGAATTGCAAGTTCAAAAAGAACAAATGTATGTAGAAAGATGAAAGACAAGTGAAAATATAAATGAAGATACAACGAGAGATCGCAGGAAGAAAAATGAAGGCTATTGAAATTAAAGGTGTTAGAACTGGCAGGCAGAAGGCACTCCCCTCACAAAAGTTCAGGTTTTGATGTTACCAAAATATCATGTTACTACCTCATTTAAAGAACATGAAGTAGATCAAAACTTTCCTTATTCTGAGAAAATTAATGCAAGTTACAAACGTTCAAGAAAGCAGTAGACTCTTTTTTAAATATTGTATTTATTTGCAAAGCATGTGAAGTTTACACTTCCAATTTGGTACACGACAGTGCTAATTATCATCTGGTCAAGGAAACTATCTTAAAAGGTTTTGAGTTGGTATCTAAGTCATCATGACAGTGGTTTAGAAACTTTAAACAAATAAACAAATGCAGGTCAAACCCATGTCGACATTGCTAGGGAAAGAGAACAACTATTTGATTGGTGGTGTACATCTAACACTATTGATAAAGTTGAGAGGGCTATGATAATCTTAGACAACTCATATTATTTCAGCAGTTCAAGAATTGCTTCCATGGTGACATCAAGACTTACCTTTGGAACAGCTGATTGCTATTCATTAACTCACAAGATGTCATTTTTCAATAAACCCTCCACTCAGCAGGTTTTTCCTAAATAATTATCCCATCTCAGTCTTATATCAGTATCTCCAAATCTCAATCTAGCACAACGTTTAAGAATCAAACTTCTGATACGACTGATCAAACTATTGATCTTTTCCTAAGTGTAAGTATTGTAAGAAAACAAGTCACAATATTTCTGATGGCTACAAACTGACAAAATATGCAACATTATAAAAACAGAGCTATAAGACTTTTGTTTGTTTTTAGGAGGTCATAGCCTCGGTCATATATTGAAAGCAATACATGTGTTGGGGCAGATAAATCCCAGTCTGAAGTTATGATGGAGAGTTATGAACCATTCACGTCGAGAGGTTATATATCACTTATTGACGATTCTGCCAAACCTATCGCTATTGAAACATTAAGTGACACTGAGTCTTTCGTTATCCCTTTCTATGAATTATCTTACAGTGAGGGTAGTCTTATTAATGGATTAGATTGGTTTTGTTACTGTTCATCTTCATTGTGTCGATATGTCATCAGACTTAGTTTCATGACCAGCGACTGTTGAAGCTTTGACTTGTTTGGCCATTGAGAGTTTTTCGTTATTGCTTGCAATGGATAAACTGCAGATAAGGGCGTGGTTAACCCACTGGTAACTGGAAAGAATTGTTTGCTTTATATCCTATTTACTGGGATAATGACAAAAGAGCTCTTAAGAATGATGTTAATCAGGTAATTATTCCTTTAGCTGACAAATTTATTGTTGATGATGAGGTCACGTTGTTCCTGATACAGATCAATCAAACTGTATTGCTCACAGTGGTTCTAATTGTTCTCTTAACTTTAACCACGGTAACGAGAAAGTCAATTATATCGAACAGGAAAAAGATAAAGAGGTCTCGTGTTTGTCTCCAATGGCTATTAGAGAAACGGAAGCAAAATATGCACCAGATTGTTCGTTTTTAAAACATTGGGTCATTGTGAGAAAATGAAGGCTAGGTGAGTTACCTGCTGGTGGCGAAAGTCAGTAAGCTATCAAATTGTTGTTCCTATGTTCCTAACTCACTTCGCTATCAAACTGGTGTTCTTAAGTTCCTAACTTCATTGGCTGGACATTTGTGAGTCAAAGACTTGTCACAATAGCTTCAATAATGTGTATTGCCCCAACGTTTAAGTGATGTTTCTAAATACTTTGATCATGCCACACTTGTCAAATAGTAGGAAAACCCAATCAGAAGATGTTTAAGGCTCATCAGCCCTATATTTCTGAATTTGACTAACCAATTTAGCAGAATAAATGTAGACATCGTCGGTCCTTTACCTAAGACCAAGCCAGGCAACAAATAAGCGTTGATCCCAATGTGTGTATCAACGAGATTTCCAGAAGAAATTCCTTTAAGGAACGTTCGTACTATAACTATTGTAAAACCCTTGAAAAATTTATTGATACTCTTTAGCCTTCATATATTTGTCCAATCTGATCAAGCAGCACATTCATATATGGAAAATGGTCAATAGGCGTTGGAAAGAATTAATCAGATACTGAATGATATGATATTGTTATTATAACGGAAACGATTGGGATAAATGTGTCCATTTGATATCGATTGCTGATAGGGAACCATTTCAAGTGTCATTAGGTTGTAATCCTTTAAAACTAGTTTCCCAACATACTGCTCGTGGATGATTAAAGATATTAAAAGAGAAAATAATGGAGACCGTAGATTCAGAAATCAACAGTCTTGTGAGGTAATCTTCAATCTACTTAATCAACATAAATTTAAGACAACAGGGAAACACAACAGAATGGACATTTTAGCTTAGAGATAGAGTCCTGCTGCGTTTGTCCTCAAAAACTCCTCCTCATTCTATGTATTGTAGTTCGTATTGGATAAAGTGACAGTGCTTTAAATTATGTCAATAACACGTCTACTATGCGAAACCAGAAACAACTTTACCACATAGTCATGTTACATAGAGATAGCCCTTGTATTAAGTATATCAGTTTACTTGTACTAGTCCCACTCAGTGAGGATTATATGGATGGCATACTGTCAGATTGCAGAGACATTTTTTTATCAATCTTCGCAAGTAGCAAATACTGAACACTATGGACCAGAAACTATTACATCTACAGCCACAGAAATATAATGAACTAAAACAGATAATTTGTGAATATGAACACTTGTTTCCAGATGGTCCAACATGAACGAACAAAATATACATGATGTTGAAATTGTAGATCCTACACATGTGAGCCAGCATCATTAATAATGATCCTCTCAAGCGGGAATGCTTGAGAACGAAAATTCAGTATTTGCTTGAGAATGAATTCATTGAACCAGTAATATTAACTGGAGTTCACCGTGTTGTCTTCGCCCTAAACCTGATTATGCATTCTGTATGTGTTGTTACGTGACAAGGGCTCGTACTCAGTAAAAAAGAAAAAGTGAAAGCCAACAATCTTTGTATATTTTAACAAAATAATTTATTTCCCTAGAAAACAATGTAAAAATTGGTAAATAGGACTTACGGTTTGTGAATATAATCCAAAATTTAATCCGAAAAATGAAAAAATACAAGTCCTATCACTAAATAGTTCTATTAGAATCCAGGTTAGAATCTCGACGAAACACAAATATGGAAGGCGATGACGTCAGATGTGGTCCAATGTACGAATATCACCAATTCCTCAATTGAATCACAGTGTTTGTTTCCGAATAATTCCAGAATAAATGTCCATGAATATCTTTCAGAATTGTTTATAAAAAGGTCAATTTGTTGAGTTTCCAGGAGAATAAATTATTAAATCCAAAAAACAAACAATCTGGCAACGAATAATAAAAAAACTACCTTGTTCGTTCAAGATGTTAAAACTACTCTGCCAGTAGAATATTAAGAATGCGTATTTAAACCCAAAAAAACATCATTTCAAGTCTCGCGAGATGAGTCATGTGGTCTCTTACTACAAGAGATCTATCACCTATGCCAGTGTAGTCCCACTTAAGAACCAATAATAAAGAAACGTTGTTTACACATAGTGATCACGCAATCAAAGTATGGCGCTGATACTGGCAAATAATTTTAACTCCCTGTTTACGTTCTTGCCAACCCTAGACGAACTAGGCCAACTAAAAATAATTCTCATGTAACACGTTTTACGTGTTAAATAAACAACATTTACTAAAAGAAAATATCGAATTACTAAAAAAGAATTTGGAATCCTTTCAATAATCATTACAATAAAATGTAATGAAACAAAAATAAAATAAAAAAGAATTTTAAAACTAACACACAAGCAATTTAATTACATATACGTAACAGTGTACTGACTTTATATAAGGTAATAAAGTCGCCAAAACAGATTAATTTCCAATACCAAGTATCGATGATTACTTTGGCAAATTGAAAACGCAAATATGTCACCAAGTTCAAGCTTTTGAAAGGGTCTTGGCAAATTCCACATTGAAAGGATCTAAAAACAAATTTGCGTTCGCACATTCAGATGGGCTTCATCAAAATAAAGTGACCTCTTTTGGTATGAAAAGTTCACCTCAGCATTCAGGCGTTTAATGAACATGGTAACACTTTGTAAAGGCAGCCTTGATACGTAGATTGATAGAGTTATCATATACAACGACAGCTGGAAAGTGTTATGTATATGCAATTTAATTATTTGATTGTAAATTTTATTTTTTTATTCAATTACACGCTATTTTAATGTAACTTTATTTACTGGTTTTGACATTGTCTGTGGTTGTGTTGCTGTGCAATAAAGTACTACATGAAACTGAAGCCTGTTTGTATATGCCGATGCTGATAATTTCTTCATTGTGGGATACGGTTAAGTCAAATCGTATAAAGTTATGTCTAATGTAAATTGCCTACCAGTACAATGCAACTCGTG
>JAECUM010037155.1:0-40160 GCA_016617855.1 Megalonaias nervosa
CTCTCTCTCTCTCTCTCTCTCTCTCTCTCTCTCTCTCTCTCTCGTGCCATCAGGAGTGAGAGAAAAAGAATTTAAACTGTGTTAGAAATTAAACTTGAACATATACCAAATAACCAAGAAGAACCTGAATCGTTATAATGGTTTTTTTGTACATTTTCCATTGGATTTTACTACAGTGTTATACGATACTAATGATACAAAGTTGCAATATCCTCCTGAGATGAGCAGACCATGCTTTGATTCTTTGCTAGGAGACACACAAATACTGGAATCTCTTTTTCTCTTTGTTTCTGTTCTGAACCTATAATGAGGTCCAAAGCAAATCATATTAAAATATTACAATGTCTGAAGGCCTCTGTTGTTCTCTCTCTCTCTCTCTCTCTCTCTCTCTCTCTCTCTCTCTCTCTCTCTCACACACACACACACACACACACACACACACACACGCACACACATCCTCGCCGGCTGAAACTCGGTGTCAAGGGAGCGCAAAGGATGTCTTGTCTATGATTTCCGATAATGTCTCTATATCTCGGGATCTATGATGGCAAAACTGACAAATAACCCGACCAACCGAGAGAGAGAGAGAGAGAGAGAGAGAGAGAGAGAGAGAGAGAGAGAGAGAGAGAGTCTTTAGGTCAGTCAGTACCAGCAGTAAGAAAAGCTTAATATCTGCTTAGATCAACTAATAATAATTTTAAATGTTTGAATTACCCCTTGTTAGTTCGACATTTTGGCTTTTCCCTATTCATCACTCGTTTTGATGTATTCGATTAAATGGCATCGTGCTTACTGTTTAAGGTAGCCATGTCTTGTTTGTGGTGTTTACTTTCTTCATTTAATCCAGCTATGTCATTTAAATCCTAAACTTTTTAATATGTTTAATCCATATAAATGAAAAAGAAAAACAAAATTAACAATTTATAAATGGATTGTGAATAGCTGTAATAGTTGTCGAAGTACATTTTATAGCGGGGCCCCGAGTGGCCGAGTGGTCTAAAGCGCTCACCGTTACGGATCACTGCCATCTCACCTCTGTCTGCTTGGGTTCGAGTCTCGGGCTCGGCCAATGTGGTTATGTGAGAAAGCATGCCGGTAGCTTCTCGTGGGTCGGTGGTTCTTTCCGGGTTCTCCCTGGTTCTTCCTCCACCATTAATACTGGCCGCCATGTATAACCTATCTTGTGCTGAAAAATGGCGTTAAACCTTATAACAACAACAACAACAACAACAACAACAACATTTTATAGCGGACACACTGCACTGGGATGTCACGAGTTCACTCCCTCCGTCAATACAATTTCCTGTAGTCAATTTTAAGTCCCTTGGAAATATTGTTGTTCTGGGTTTAACGCCATTTCTCAGCAAAAGATAGGTTTGAAATAGCGGCCAGTACAACTTATGGATAAAGAACCCGTAAAAACCCGTAAGAACAACCGACCCATGGGAAGCTCCTGCAAGATTTAACACATACCCAGATTAGCCAAGTCAGAGACTCGAACCCACGAGGCCAGAGGTGAGATGGCAAATCAGTAAAGGCGAGCGTTTTAGACTACTTGGCTACCAAGGACCCCATGCTTGGAAAGAACAAAAATATTTAAGGCTTGACTGTTTCTTTTTTAAATTCAACGAAGTATGAACCGAAATAAAACGATGTGCAAACTGTATAATCCGCGCGCGCGAGTGTGTGTGTGTGTGTGTGTGTGTGTGTGTGTGTGTGTGTGTGTGTGTGTGTGCATCATACAAATAAAATATATGTATAGTATGTACGCTGTAGTTTTGATGTTCTACTTGTTGTAAAAATGTTTTATTAAAAGGAAACTGCCAAATCGCATTTCCTTTAAATTAATAATTTATGCATCTCGTGGTATACCAAACATACAGCGAATGAATTTCATAGTTTTCCGTAGGAAAAAAAAAACGTATATTGTCTGGGTCTCTCTCTCTCTCTCTCTCTCTCTCTCTCTCTCTCTCTTTGTCAGTAGTAATAAAACAAATAAGATATGAACTATTGAACACCTCACTTTTCAAGAGTTTTCATTTCTAAGGCGTAACCATGCTGTAGAAAATGAAGACTGAGATTTTTCCTCCATACAATTAAGAATGTTTCAAAAGCGTCGATACCATGAAATATTGATGTGGGGTTGGATATCGTTAATGTGATACACACTGCACATTTGAATGGAGGTTTATGCATGTTTAGTTATGATCAAACCTCAAGTGAAGCCTCTTCCTGGAAACTAACACTATTCGCACGTGAAAGACTCCAAGTGGATCCTTAATGTACTGATTTATCTCTCAAATAATATAGATTAAGTATTTCGGTCATAAAGTAAACATTCATAGATTTTTTAAACTGTCGCATTATTTTGTCGCCTGGCAAGAATGTCAACATGTGATTGACTTAGAGTCCTTGTACTGTTTCACATTAAATCTAATCAAAATGGCTTGTTTTCTGACTAGTCGCTCTATTTTCCTAACTTGTTAAGCAAGAAACTCGAGAATACCCTCAAAATATCAAACTCAAATTATTATACGTAATCGAAATTTAGCAGGTTAATCGAGGAATCGAAATTTAGAAGATCATGAAACTTCTGTTAATCTAACTTCGTTTTAATCAAAGTTATAATACATGTAAGGTTTCTGATTTTGAGCTTGAGGTTTTGTTTACACATTTCAATCGCATGGGGCCATGAATTTAGGTAGACAATCAATGCAATCATCGTTTGCTAAAATGGAATCCAAGAGTAATCACTAACATTTCCAGTTCAAAATGCTACACAATTGAATTACAGTTTGTTTATCAATATCATCACAGTATTCCGTTACAAATCTTTTACCTACGCTTAATGTGCTTTTCCAATCGCACCAAATTGGCAGTTTTAAGTAACCTACAAACCAAAGAATTCGTTTCAACGCTAAATCCAAAGCTAAATCACGGTTGGACCATACGGTGTGTACTATTTCCTCTTCTGGTTCTATAGATTAATATGTGGACTGTTCGACTGTCCCACTAAATAAAGCTCACATTATATCATCGTGACCCTATACATTCAAAATTAAATATACCTAAAGTATTGAAGATAAAACCACTGCTTATTTCCTTTCTTATTTTCTTGTGCGACCACTTTTATTAGGGTAGAAACGATTTGTGGTGCACAAAGATATTTAGTACGAGTTAACATTGCTTCATGAACAACGTGTGCGACTTATCAAATCGATAAATAGGTATTTTTTTCAATGATACTGCCTTTAATACTTAACAGACATAAATAACTATCGGACAAGGAAGACAAAAGAAGTCACATGACTCACCTAATTTTGAACTGTTCAAAGGCTTTGGTCTTGTGTTAGTGTTTGTGTCTGTATTGTGTGTGTGTGTGTGTGTGTGTGTGTGTGTGTGTGTGTGTGTGTGTGTGTGTGTGTGTGTGTGTGTACATGCTGCCACGAAATTAAGAAAAACTATTACAAAAGAACATCTTTCATTTCCAGAAAATAACACCAATATTTATGTAACGTTAACTTTCTTTACTTCTATCCAAATATAGATTAATGTAGACTCATTTTTCAAGTTAGTTGACAGGCATTTATACCTACATTTTAATTTTCAAAATTTTCTTTTTTCCAAAAATTGGATTTTTAAATTTTTTCCAACAAAAAGGCAAATAGTGCACTATAGGCAATCAGCAGGGAGGGTGAACAGACCAAGTCTATTCCTGAAAATAAAGCTTCCTACGAAAATGAAAACACAAGTATCAATAACGCTAACCACCAGGGAGGGTGAACAGACCATTTTTAGGAGTTTTTTTTCTAAAAAAAAAAAAAGCTTCCTACAAAAATGAAAATACAAGCGTCACTAACGCTAAACCGAGACCTCTAACCGACCGAGGCCTCTACTTGGTTATTTACCGACCAGGAACATTCACTGCTGGTCGTATGCGCGGTTAGGTGGTGTAATTAAATCATTATTATATCAATAATAACACTAACCATGGAATCTCGCACAACTAAACTAGCACGACAGCGACTAGAGGCAATTAAAACATATCTTCCGGTCCGTGATTCTGTCAAGCAAAAATTACAAGAGCGTCAGGAGTCTCAGGTGGAATTTACAGAAGGTTCAGAGCAGTTATTTAAACCAACTGTCGAACCAACCAAGAAAATTGTTGCAGCAACTGAAGCAGCACAAAAAGCTCTTGAGACATTACCTGTTGATATTGTTGGCCGTCTTCAAGCAACTCGACCACCACCCCAGCAACCTCCTCAACCTCAACCAGAAATTCATCCACAACCTGAAGTTCAAACAAAACCTGAAGATCAGCAGCCGCCTCCGCCAAAAGATAGAACTAACATTATAGACAAATTTACGCCGGAAGATATTGCCGCTATCAAGACCCCAGGCCAATTAATTAATATTGCCGCGTTTGGATATAGTGATAGAAATAGGTATGTAAAACTCGAATATGTTTAAACTCTAAAATCTTCCGATTGGGTTAGGGATGTATATCGCATCGCTGCTGATATTCCACAGATCAGATCTGAGGGTGATGTTAATCAGTTTAACATTTTACACCAGGCAGTAGATGAGTATATTGAACAAGTAAAACAAGAAAGGAAACGAACAGAAGAAGAAATGAAGTTGCAGCTTAAAAAAGCTAAACAAGTAAGGAAACGAAAAGAAGAAGAAGTGTATTTGCAACTTAAAAAAGATAAACAAGAAAAGGAATCAGCCTTAACAAGAAGTAAGAAAAAAGCAGACGAAACAACTGGAAGTGGTCTGTCCAATGCTGGTGATTGGGCCACTCCTGGTACAGGTACCAAGGGAAGTGGCCTTGATAAACTTTGTCCCAATAATGTCCTTGCCGATGTTGACATACTAGAAATTCTCATTGGCGGAAGACGAGCCGGTAATAATTCCCCAGAAATCATTAATGAAGCAGCTGCTATTTGTCAGAGATTATTTACAGGCGGTATCATGGACATTAATGTTGATCAGTCCCTCATTGATGAAATCGTTGATAATTACCGCAGTGATTGATGCAATTAAATCAGTGACAAGAAAATAATATGATCATATATAATGCTCAACGTGGACCTGTAATGGTCAGGGTAATAAATTCGCGATTACCAACATATAAAGCGATCTACAGAGATGGACTCGGCGATGTTGTTCAGGGTGTATTTAGAAGGATAGCCCTAATAGCAATACCGATTGCAAAGCAACTGGGAATGAAAGCTATCGACGTTGTTCGTGATAAAGGTATTGGTACTATTGGTGATGTTGCTAATAAAGCATTATCAGCATTCAAGGATAGACTAACACGATTAATACGCTGACTACTAGCGGTCCGACCTCAGCCAGTAAAATTGCCCAGCACGAAAGTTATGCCTGCAAATGTTAGTAAAGTAATGAATCAAGCTGCAAATCAAAAACTAGCAGAGTTGTCTGGTGTAACCCTGCCACTGACAGGATCAGAAAAAGAAAAAAATATAACTGCTAGTCTAATTGCAGGAAGTGGTCTTCGTGTTAGACGATAACAAGTATAATAATGTTCAAGCGTGTATCTGATCCCGCATTTGACATGGATGCGCCAGTCCTCAAGGATGAATCGGTACGTGATTATCAATATTATTCGTAACATGAACGAGAGCCAAATCAGCGTGGAAGAATTGAGCTCCAAGTTCAGGATACAAGCAGATATTTCTTACCTGCTGAAGCATTATTGAAGTAGAAGGTGAAATTCTAAAAACAGACGATACTGAATATGGAGCTGATGTTGGAGTTGGCTTTGTTAATAATGGTATCATGGCTTTGATCAACAGTGCCACGTATAGCATCAACGAAAGAAACATTGAATCATGTCTGGAAAACGTCGACGTTGCCACAACGATATTGGGTCTAGCAAGATATTCCGATGATTATTCACGATCCGCTGGTCCATCAATGATATTTGTGAAGGACACAGGTAATTATCCTAATAATATACAGTATGATATAAGACGACCAAAAAACAATGCCGGCACCGCTGACGCCGATGTGGCTCCGGTGGTTGATGGTGGTAATCCAGAATGCAACTTAGGGTTCGCAGCACGTCGATCAATGCTGAAATGTGGAAGTAGAAGATTTTTATGTGCAATTCCACTGTGCCACATCTTTGGATTTTGCAGAATGTCAGAAAGGTTATTTTTGGAGCCAAGCATACAGTTGTACTTGTAAGAAAAGCTACTGACGATGATGCAATCTGGCACCCTGCCGTTAATGCAAGTAAAGTAATACTGACAAAACTTTCATTGTGGATGCCAACAATGATACCGTCATTGACAGAAGAACAAGGACTGCTCTCTTTTATGGACGCAGGTGGTAAATCAACATTGTCATGATTGACGATGACCACAGATAGTGTTCAAAGTACCACTAATGGTTTATTCATATGGCAGATAGCATCACAGCAAGGCGTCTCTGCACCGCGACATATATTCATTGCTTTCCAAGATACTGAACGAGTAAACTCACAAGAACACAGCACAATGATATTTGACAAACTTGGTGTTACTGAAGTTTCACTGAGAATAAATGGACATCAAGAACCAGCTGAGGACATAATACTGAACTTTGATAACAATCATATTGCACGTGCATATCATCGTTTGATGACATTCATGGGACGTGATCAAAATGTTGATTCTGGTCTACAAATATCACAACTAGATTTTACAACGCTGTATCCGATCTATTACTTTTCACTGAAACACTGGGTTTATTTAGGCGATCTGTCGTTGATATACGCTTTCGTGCTCGTGTGGCAAGAGGAACTACTGCTAATTACATAGCAATCGCTGTTATACTCTCAGACAAAACAATGTTGCTTGAAGGTTTTAGTGGACGAATGAGAATCATTGATGCCCCAGTGGAAAACATGTAATCGATCCTAAGTACATGATTAGTAACTAAATCGCCCATGATATTATAATGTCATATCATCACGTTAATGTTACTCTGACTCCTGGTCAGATTGAAAATCTACAATCAGCATTAAAAAAGAATTCTAAAATAAAAATATTACTGAAATCAGCTCAGATAGCAAGCGATCCGATGGGTCCAAATAAACTATCCCTGACAGAACGTCAATTCAAGCACTTCAGTGAAGCCAAACGATCAAAGACCGGGTGCCATTAAAGACATTGCCAAGACGGGTGATATATTTCCACTTCTTGCAGCTATACCAACGTTGATAGCCTCTGCAGCCCCAGCTGTTGCAAAAGCAGCTGCACTTGGTGCTGTTGGAACTGCCGCTGGGATGGCATTAAAGAAAGCAACAGGACACAGAATAAAGACTTCCAAAAAAGGGCCTTCCAAAAATGGAAGGGGTCTAAGATTGCCAGGAACCCCTCATTCATGGTACGTTCGGGGTCTAAGACTTCCCGGGACACTTCGCTAAACATGCTTCCTGTGTCCAATTTTGATTTACTTGATGTTGCTAAGAAATTAAACATCAAAAACTTCAGAGGTGTTTTTATGCGTGATGAATTATAAAAAAACAACCAAACCGTGTTGAAACCGGTATCATTAATCTCGATGGAAGTTCTGGTCCAGGTACTCATTGGGTTGCATAAGCGATTTATCCACGTGGTGTTGTTTATTTTGATTCGTATGGGTTGGCGCCACCAAAAGAATTTTTAAAATATATCGGCGGAATGCATAGCACCCAGATCTGGTATTCAACATTACCAACACAGACAATAATTGATCCGCCAATATGTGGCCGTGAAGTATTCTCTGTGCTCGATGCTGTGTCAACATCTTCAGGGGCACCACCTCATAAAGTCGTGCACGAGTATACCACCAGACAACATCGTCGTGCAACGTTTTAAATAGGTCATAGTATAATATACAATGGTAGATATTTATGGAAGATCTGCTCTGAGTCTTACTCAGGGCAAACCCCAAGGTGATTTATCCAAATATGCAACCCTTAACGTGGTCAAGAATGAACTCGCTGATCTTTTGCGTCTCGCAGATCAAAATGAAGTTGTTGTTTTTCAGGAACAGCAGGGGCGGTTAAAGACGAGCAATATCCCGTTGACAGATATTATTCTGCGGGTTCCAGATGCATCCGAAGACAACCTAGTGGTGTTTGCTAAAAACGGTAAAATTAAAAACTCGGAGGAATCAATTCTAATACTCACGGAAGAGATTACTGGACGCATCAGAAGAACTGGAGATATTATGTATGGTGATCTCAACATGAGCAGAAACACAATTATTAATGTGAGTAAACCAAGATCAGACCATGATGTGGCAACAAAAAAGTGGACAACAATGGCGCCATTATCAAAACTGAGATCAGTAAATGCGTTGCTACAACTGGATATGCAATGACTGGCAATCTCAACATGGGCGGAAATAGTATTGCTAATTTGAGAGAACCAGAATCAAACGATGACGCTGAAACGAAAAGGTACGTCGACAATAGCAACATCCCGATGATGACCTCGTTAATGACAATTAATGATGGAATGACCACGTTTAGATCTGAATATGCTAATCTTGTAACCGCTTGCAAATTTTCGTAGAAACACAAATAGAACCATTAATGATTTTTTTGGGAATCCAGCAGTCATCGACATTAAACTCTCTGACATCAAAAAGATTACCGATGGTGTAGTATATACAGTAGCGTCTGGATCAGCATTATGGACACCACTCAATAAATCCATCAAACATACCGCTAAGGTTACCGGCATATACAGGTTCTCAGTAATCGGCGTTTACAACATTTACAATAGCTACCACAATTTCACGGCGTTATCCAGTTAGTGGATCTTCTGGATCTGTGTTAGTGATACAAGACCAAAACGATGAGGGAACATTCGTGGTGGAACCCGAAGAAAAAGGCTTCGGCATGTTGTACTATTGGTATCTTGAATTCGTCGCCAAACTACCACCTACTTAGAGTGTTAGTAATCTGCATAATGAACCAATTACCGGTAATCCCAATTAACGTTCAACGTTTTAGATAGAAGTAAGCGTGTTTGTGGCAGACACAACTAAAGAATATCTGATGTGCATACAGTAAAACAAAAAAAAAAATACCGCAGACGTATCGTTGTTACTGACATAATTGTATGTTCTGCATCCGCCGTATTCGCTGTAACAGTAACTATAATCGGATGATTATCAGCCACATACATAATAGCACCAGTAATATGAATTGGTGTTACAGTTACAACCGGTGTTGCTGGTATTCTTAATATCATAGCAGAAAAGCTATCTACGTGTGCGTCTCATAAATTAGATGAATATACAACGTTGTTATCAGCGGCAACACTCGCACATGCCAAATTATCATTGCTGATATCATCAGGTCTCAATGATGGAATAATATTAGATCAGGAATTCGAAGAAATGATTAAGGTTTACTATGAAGCAACTGGAAACCAAACCTCACTGACAAAGTCAGAGTCTAAAGACAAGGACAGTCAAGGATTAGAATCCTTCTTGTCTCCGACAAAGACAGGGATTTAGATCCCTCTTAATTTAAATCAAGGGGTAAATAATAATGTCGCAAGACTTACTAGAACAAATCGTCGTTAATACAACACCACCAACAAAAACTATGATATCAGCAATGTCAACCAAGCCTGAGTTTGACGTTAACTTTCCAACGGCAATTCCAGCGAAGGAAATAGCACTAGCACAATTGTGAGTATATCATAGCTGGCCAAATATTAGAGCAAAGTCATTCGGTGGGTTGCAAGCAAATAATTCACTGGTATTTGCGTATGAAAATAAACCTTATGAAACACCAGACTGGAATGTTGTCGGAATCCCAACAGGCAGTTATCAAATCGAACAGATCAACAATGAGTTCCAGCACAGAATCAAATCTATCACAGGAAAAGAACCCAAGATCACTATCACGGCTCATGAACCAACGTTATCTACCGCGTTAGAAATATCAACGCCTGGCTGTAGCGTCGATATATATCAGTCGTTGATTCGAACTGTGTTAGGATGGCCAGAAGTGTCACCATCAGTACCTCCAGGACCACCGCACCCTCAATGATCTGATTATGTCTCAGACAGTCAAGCGTATTGAGAAAGCACTCCAGATTATCATAGAAATTCTCGGCTGTGGAGAGAAATAAAAGCTGCCACCCAGCAGTGGTAAATTAATTGTTATTGGATTTGGAACTGATTCGAGCGAAATTATCTTCCGTGAAATTGGATGGAAATAGACCATCTCCGGTTGGTATACAAAAGATGATATTAAATTTATTATTCGATAAAATTAATCACGAGCACAAAATAATGAGAGACAAACTACGCCAGTCATTCACCAATTATATAAACGAGTATCCTCCTGTTACTGATTATCTGAGGGAGGAAATCATCAAGCAAATAAAAGTTTTATGCGGGCGGTGATTAGAGACAGCGGTGAATTTATTATTTATGATGGCAATAGACAATCATATAAACAATTGTTCCTCAAACAATATTCGACCGCAACAACTCCGTTGTCAGAGGCAGATCTGCCAACATTTAAATTTCCCGGATTTAACGTCGACAAGCTGAATAGAAATGTCAACGATATTATCAATGAATATTATCCCCAAATCACTGAAGTATGGAGAAAAATATCCCCGTCTTGGAATATTCTCCAAGATAACAATGATCCAGACGGTGGTGGTCGTCATATATCACCAGGTGTTGTCAATATCACATCAACGATCGCAGTCAGTCTGGTGTGTAATGCGATCGATGGTAGCTATCAAGCAGATCTTGAAAGATCCAGGCAGGCACATCAGGGATATATCTTATACTCATTTACTCCTCAAGCTCCACCTGGAGTTTTGATTGTGTTAGTACCTGTTAATCTGGTTTATCTGCGATGACATAATCCGTTGTTGTCACGGATGCATTTTAGACTTACTGACCAGCACGGACACCTTGATTTAAGAGGATAATCTTTGTGATACGTTTATATGTGAGATCCTGACAAAATCAGGGACTTAGTCAAGGAAAGTAACAAAAAAATTCCATCCGAAATGCCGGGCCCATGGAAAAATGAAAAATTAAATTATTTTGTGCGGTATTATATAAAATGTACCAACACACGAGAGTTTTTGTATAAAACAAAGGGGTACTCGAAAGTGCCGTCAAAACAATCTTGACACTCCCACAAACAGAAATGTTTAGTGTTAATATATTTATTAATGATTATGGCAATGAAAAATTTTTGTTATATGGACAGCACAATACACATGCTTAGTTCTGTCTTAACTTATATGGACGGCACAATACACATACTTAATTCTAGTAGCATATTTACAGCATTATTATATACAAATTGAGACTATTTACAGCACTACCAGGAGGTGGGGAGCTCCAGTTTTTCCACCTCATGGCGGAACGCTCATACCAAGTAATTCTTCCGCTGCTCTACGATCAACAGATTAATGCTGATAACTGAAAATTTGGTGCACACCTTCCCTCCCCCCCAAAAAAAGAAGGAAAATCAAGCCCGGGAGAGTACAAAATTAGCACCCACCACGTTGCTGACATGGTGGGGGAGTGTACAGGACTTTTCGGTTATCATTATATTTTTCTGTTGAATTTCGAGCATTAAATAGCTATCGTCGACAAATTTGTCAGTCACGGGATTCGAACGCCACACGTCAAGTATGGAATTCCGCAACACTAACCGCTCGCCCACGTAACCTTCCCTACCATCATTCGTTTTAAAAATTATTTTGAGGTTGCCAATACCTGGAAATTGCCTGGCTTACATCCAAGTGGGCGTGGCTTATATTTATCTTTATCTTCCTGACATAGTCAGGGACAGAGTTCTTGTCTAAAGACACCAGGGGAGGGAGACAAAGAAGAAACACAGGAACCCCAACAAACAAAAATAATTTCCTCCACAAATGGAGCTGTCGTAGAATATAACACTACCTTGTAACACGGACACAAGCGAGGCTACTGTTCAATCCTCCACAAGTGGAGGAAGCTTTACTTGACAGAGTTTTTTCCCTTCAATAAGTTTCACTCAGGAGTTTTCGCTCAGGAGTGTTTTCCTGTCTTACTTCATTGTAAAACTCAGGAGTAAAATACTTACATACAAACAAAGAATAATATTTAAGTATTTTACTACTAAGATTTTACTCCTGAATTTTTGCTCAGGAGTGTTTTCCTGTCTTGCTTCATTGTAAAATTCAGGAATGAAATACCAAAATATTATTTTTTGTTTGCATTTCTTTGAAAATGCTGATCTGGTTACTTTATCTGCGACACGTTGTACCGAAGCTGGGAAAATACAGATGTAACAAGATAAACGGGTTGGATTTCGGATTTATAACAGAACACTTTTGATGGTGATGCAAATACAATGCTTATTGAAAAATGACTTGAATGAGAAAAAAATTATGATTAATACGTGCGTGCATAAGATCCGAATATTGGACAAATTAACACAATCCGCACGAACTTAATGTTGTTGTTGTTGTTGTGGGGCTTAACGCCATTTTTCAGCACACGATAGGCTATACATGGCGGCCAGTATTAATGGTGGAGGAAGAAACCGGGAAATCCCCGGAAAGAACCACCGACCCACGAGAAGCTACTCGCAAGCTTTCTCACATATCCGCATTCGCCGAATCCTAGACTCGAACCCACGCAGACAGAGGTGAGATGGCAGTGATCCGTAACGGAGAGCGCTTTAGACCACTTGGCCACTCGGGGCCCCCACGAACTTAATAATGCAACATATGTAAATACAAATAAATGACAAGGACAAAGATGAATAATTCACAGTAATTTCACACGACGAAAAGAATGATGTGTTTTACTTAAATAGTAAAAAATTATGTACTTTACTGATATAGTAAAATGTATTCACTCAAACAGTGAACAATGAGGTACTTTACTCAAATAGTAAAATATCTGTACAGTCTCAAAACACTAGGTATAACAAACCCCAAAATTAGCCCATGGCTAAAAGATTACATGTATGGAGTTACACTCCGTCACCAGAATACTTGGCTACCAGTCACACTGGTCAATCAAGCAGTCAGCATTAGAGGTAGTCACCGACCACCATTCAATTCCTTGGTTAATCAACCAATCAGCTCCAACCAATTCGGTCAGCAACGCCCGATCACCTGCTACTCAACCAGCAACACACTGTTCATTCAGCTCTAAGGCTGCTTTGGTTCAGCTCTACAGCTGTTATGGTCAACTTCTATGGTTAGCTCTACAGCTGGTACCCCGTCGACTCCGATCAGCATGTTTGCATGTTATCCCGGAAGTTTTCTTGGAATGGGACCTTGTTCTGAGTATTTTTAAAGATTTGGACATCCTACACACGAAATGACTCGGGTTTCGATAAATGAACCCTTACCAGATTTTGATTTAACTGAATTTGCGTATACTGAATCATCTGAGTTTGCATCGCCGGAGCGCCTTCATCCGGTTGTTGGTGTTTGGTTTGGATATCATTTTAATAATCGTGGTTGGGCTCCCATTGTTTTGTTGAAATATCTGCTTGATGTTGATGTTTTATTATCGTTAACCGTTAGTGAAGCAATAATATCTTATCGCGCAAAGGACGGTTTGGTTACCAAATCCTGATAAAGAAGATTTTAACGAGGTTGCAATAGCAAAGGATTTAGGCAGAAAAATAATTGGAAAATTCACACAAGGAGCATCATAATGATTATAAACGGCATTGTGCAAGATTAATCATCGACGATGCTGGGCTCGATTTTATAATTGCTGATACAACGGAGAAAAATACATTTATAAATAGAAACAATATTAAGTTATCAGATGGAACAAAACTGTGAACAATTGTAAGTTACATCGATGGAGAGTCACCGCAGTTTACTCATTTAAGATCTTCGATGCTGGCGTATGTTTCAATAAATTTATTATCGATGATAAATAGATTTCCTGATACCGCAGTTAGAGTTGCAACAGATTCATTTTATATCAACAAAGAAAATATAGGTTTGTTAGATGATTGTAATATAGGAATTTATGACGTTCCATGGTTCGAATGGAGAGTTAAAAATGAAAAGATACTTAGTTATTCTGAATCTGCTGATTACGGGTCTGAGAAATCATATTACAAAAATAAACAGATTTCAAAATTTTCATCGGCTCCATCTGTGTACGATCCGGTAGCAAGATATAAAACCGTTTATCTTAATGGACCCGGCGGTTCTGGTAAAACAACGCGTGGATAAATTTGTTCAAGGATTTAGACGTAGTAGTATTAACTCCAACTCACCGACTTGCCAGGGAGATGAAAAAACGAGGAGTTAAGTCTCATACTTATTACAGCTTCTTTCGGTGGAAGGGAGATGCGCGGTCACCTGAGCGAATGGATGAGAAATATATTCCTAAGATCATTATCTTGGATGAGATATGCACGGTATCTGTGGACGTATAAAAATGTTTATTGATTGGTTATTGACTTGAAATACTGCTGTTATCATGTGTGGTGATCATGGTCAACCACCACCTTTTGTCGGTGAATCTCCACATCGCTGGTTAAAAGAATTCGTAGATTATTATGAGGAAATACTTGATGATTATAGAGCTATTGATGAATCACTGAAAGAGTTCAAGAAGCTAATCAGACTGCAGCCAGATAAGATTCAATGTGAGATGATGCGTGAGATAATTACAGAGACTGCGATGAGTGATATTTGGAATTTGTGGAGACCCGCTGATTTGATAGTTGCAAATCGGAAGATAGTTTGTGATTCACTTCAGCAACAATTATTTCTGTTACATAAAGAAATGTTTTTAGATCTACCTGTGCAATTATCTTATCACCCAGCAGATATACATAAACAAAATATTGATATTAAAATTCCAGGAAGCTTGGTAGAACCAAGGAAACAAAAACTTGTATTAAATGATAGTGTTGTTGTTCCTGTGGATGTTGTTGAGAGTGCGTTAACGATGGATAAATCTCCATGGACTCTAGGATATGCTGTAACTATTCATTCATCACAGGGATTAACTTTTTCGGATACTAATATTTGGATTGTTAGTGATCGTATCGAACGGTCAAATTTAGTTTATCTAGTGGTGTCGAGAGTCAGAAGAATGTATCAGCTACGGAGGGTTATCATATACTACGCAGTGAATAATAATCAAACTCAGGAAATTAACGACGATATAGTAAGGAAAAAAAAATAGCTGGTTATCAACGATGTGACAAAATATAAACGCGACTTTGGTCTTAATATTGACTTTATCATGACGCTAAAACAACAACAAAATAATCACTGTGCTTGTTGTAACACAGTAATGTTGTAGCAGTATTCTCCTAATAACCCACGACAATATACAGTGGATTGAATTAATAGCCGCACACGCGAAAATGTGATGCTGACCTGTCTTGAATGTAACTGGCGTCGGGGCGCCAGTGCCTTATTGCTAACAAATCATCCTTCACAAAAGTGTAATTGTGTATCTTCAGGAATTACTTGTTCACGTACAAATCCACGTTGAGGAGCAGTTGAATCTAGTCTGTAAATTGCAGGCCTTCTCATGGATCTTACCACGCTGGAAATTGTATGTGTGGTTACACTCCAGACTGGGTCAGTCGCTCTTTTTTACCCCCGTCCTCAACCTCTCCTGACTCATATAAATATCTGACAGTCACATTACCTAGTGCTGGTTGTTTTAAGAGTCATGTCATTGTACTGTTATGTTTTACTTCGAGATTGCATTGATGGGCTTCATAGCAATTCCACAAGTAATTTCATTATTTAACGCAGCTATCACACTTGGTAGTCTTGCAACCCATTCACGAGATATCTTGTCTTTCTGAACTTTGTTCAAGGATATTTCCTGCGCATACTGATATCCAAACAATCGCTCAGCAAGTGTTCGAATAAGTCGCTCAACGATTGCCTGATCGCGATGAATTGCGGTGTGCCCTCGTCTGATTTTGACGTTATGTTGTTTCATCAGAGATGTTACTGCACCAAGAAATTCTTTGCTAGGATCAACCTGTAGCAACTGTGGCCATCGCAGACCGCCACGTTGATAAATTCGTTCAAACGCAGATGCAACTTCAGCTGCTCTCTTTGTTAATAGTGGTTCTGCTTCTTTATATCTACTTGCAACGTCAACGACAGATAACGCGTATCTGTATGTGAGTGATTGACGTCTGCCAGTTTTAATAGTATCATATGGTAAAAGCAAAATATTTGCTTGATGAACCTCATTGGGGGCTGACATCAAAATGTGCGTGCTGAATTTTTTTAGGTGGTGGTGGATAAATTTGCCATATTGCCTGTCGTGCTAACCAATCTGCAGCAACAGAACATGCGACACCTGCTGCATCAGCAAGTTTCTTAATCGCTGTTCTACCCCTCCAATATACTCTTGGGCTATAATAAATTGAGTCCATTTGTTACGTGTAGGCTCGTACAAATGTAACAGAAGAAAAGAGTGAAGTCAACAAGCTTTGTATATTTAACAAAATAATTTATTTCCCTAGAAAACAATGTAAAAATTGGTAAACAGGACTTACGGTTTGTGAATATAATCCAAAATTTAATCCTAAGAATGAAAAATACAAGTCCTATCAATAAATAGTTCTGTTAGAATCCAAGTTCGAATCTCGACGACATACAAATATGGAAGGTGATGACGTCAGATGTGGTCCATGTACGAATATCAACAATTCGTCAATTGAATCACAGTTTATGTTTCCGAATAATTCCAGAATAAATTTCCACTGAATTTCTTTCTCCCAGAATTTATAAAACAGTACACTCGTTTGGTTTTCTAGAGAATAAATTATTAAATTCCAAACACAAATGAATTTCAAAAACAATCTGGTTTCAACAACAAAATAACCTATCCGGCCTTCTAGGTATCAAGAATACAACTGACTGACGAGCGCTCAGAAAGGGTTATATGTTCACCCGAATTATCATCCCGTTCTCGCGAGACAGACTACGTGATCTAATAACACTTGAAATACGCAATAAGATATTTGCCACATTGCACGTAGCCATATCTAAGAACTAGACTATCACTCTAAAATAAATTTAAAAATAAAACATTGTTTACTCAGATTAACACGTAGGCCGAAAAGGACCTTGAAAACAGCCAATCGTATTAGCGTAGGCCTTACACTACCGCAGACCAAGGTAAAGTAAAAATATTACTAATGTAATACGTTTTACGTCTTAGATAAACAGAATTACTGAAGAAGAATTTCGAATCCCTGCAATAATCATTACAATAAAATGTAATGAAACAAAAATAAAATGAAAAAGAATTTTAAAACTAACACACAAGCAATTTAATTACATATACGTAACACCATTATAACAGTTATCTATGATTAATCACCGGCCACTAGCACTAGTTTACCTTTCATGGCAGAACTTATCAAAAAATTAGCAAGCGATTCTCTGAGAGATTTATTTTTTACAGACTTTAGAGTGTGAATCAACTTCACGTCTGCAATGTCATTGTTGTAAATCTGGATTTTTATACGCAACATCATGGACGTGGCACGCTTGATCAATAGCATTTATTGGATACTCTCCGGATCATGGTTGATTTTTCTCGTAAAGTCGGATATCAAGTCGGGTTCCAGAACCACAATAATTATATCCAGGGAGTCGCTTCTCGCCAGGATACTTAACCCATGGAACCATCTGTAATTTTCACAGTGAAGTAGCGATATCTCAGCCTGTTTCATGAGAGATAAATTACACGCTTTTTATTCCTCGTCGTTATTGTTTTTAATCCACTGGTGGGGGTGGGTGCTCTGCATCAAACACAATATAAATTCATATAATTATTATGTATTCCCACAACATGGATATCATTGATTTCTCAGAGCCAATCAAGCATCATCCAGCGCTACCAAATTCTATCAGAGCAATTTTCATAGGTCTATCTGGGTCTGGTAAGACGCAATTGTTGCTTAGCCTGATAATGAGATGGCTTAAGTGGGATAAGTTGTATTTAGTGGCACCATCTGTAGATGATCAGCGATGCTACGACGTGCTTAAAGATTTTAATGAAAATGCAAACTTATTGAACGAGGACGACAATGATATTATTGATTTTGTCACCAACATCAGCGATGCTCCATCTGTGGATGATCTCGATGGATTTATTAATAATCTCGTAGTGTACGATGACGTGATGCTAGACAAACAATTAAATCCAGCTCGGGTATTCTCTCGATGAAGGCATAAAAGCACCGATATTATATATGTTACTCAGTGATATGCGCAAATACCTAAAGTGATCAGAGATAACTAGCAGAGGGGGTGAACAGACCATTTTTGTTCGAGACCTTATTTATGAAAAATAAACCTTCCTACGAAAAGGAAATGTTAAGGTCAATAACGTTAAACCACAACCTCTAACTAGTTAGCTCATTTTGTTACTTTTCTCTGACGCACGTTTTTATTTTTAAGAATGTTTCGTTTACGTGTTGGTCACTCAACGTTGGTCGTTCACCACCTCTGCTGCTATAATTAACCAAAAATTTTATCCAGACCTATACGATACCTAGATCTTGGGTCATGTAAATTTATCGTTATAAATCCGAATGGAACAGCTTGTGCTTTTGAAAAGAAGTTTTTAAATTTAACTATGTCCATGTCCCCTGAACACCAAGTATAATAAATATTTTGTAAAGTATAATTATCTACTCCATTAAACACAATTAAGATATTGCAATTATCTCTGATCACTTTTGGAATTTGTGTGTATTTCTGAGTTAAATAAATCACGTCTGTATTTTTGTGACGGCCTCGCGAAAATATCCGAGCTGGATTGGATTGTTTATCCAGCATTACATCATCGTATACTACAAGATTATTGATACATTCATCAAGATCATCTATGGATGGAGCTTCATCGATATCAGTAATAAAATCAATAGCATCATTATCAGGACACGTCAGCGACTTTGCATTTTCATTAAAATCTTTAAGTACTTCGTAACATCGTTGATCATCTGCAGATGGTGCTACTAAATATAATTTATCCCACTTGAGCCATCGCATTATCAGATTAAGTAATAATTGCGTTTTACCAGACCCAGATGGGCCAAGTATAATTGCTCTGATAGAATTTGGTAGCGCTGGATGATGTTTGACTGGCTCTTGTTTTCGTGTCGCTGAGAAGTCAGTTATATCCATATAATAATAATATGGATTTATATTGTGTTCGATGTAGAGCACCAATTCCTACCAGTGGATTAACGACAAAAATAACAAAAAATAACAGGCGCGCACTTACAGGCAAGTGTGTGAAATGTGGTACAAAAAAATACAAATTTATTTCATTAAAGACAGGTGGAGATATCGCTGCTTCGTTAGGTAAATTACCAGGAGCTCCATGGGCAAAGTATCCTGGTGAGAACATTCACCTGGATATAATTATTGTGGTCCTGGAACTCGTCTCGATATCCGACTCGATAACCAAGACCAACCAAAACCTAGAGAGTATCCAATAAACGCAATTGATCAAACATGTCACATTCATGATGTCGCGTATAAAAGTAAAGATTTACAACAACGACATCTCGCCGATATAAAATTAATTCATGCCATAAATAATGTAAAAGATAAATCATTTCGAGAAAAATTAGCTGCTTTTCTGATAAAAGCTGGTATGAAAGGTAAAATAATGTTAGGGGCTGGTAATTAATCAATTGATTATTATCATAATAATGGAATCTGTTTATTATAGCCCAAGAGGATATTGGAGAGGTAAAGCAGCGATTAGTAAACTTGCTGAAGCAGCAAAAGTCTCACGTGATGTTGCTGCACCGTGGTTAGCACGACAGGCAATATGGCAAATTTATCTACCACCACCTAAAAAAATTCAGTATGCACATTTTGATCTCAGTACCCCTAATGAAGTTCATCAAGCAGATATTTTGTTTTTACCACACGATACCATTAAAATTGGCAGACGTCAATACACATACAAATACGCGTTAACCGTCGTTGACGTTGCAAGTAGATATAAAGAAGCAGAACCACTGTCAACAAAGACAGCAACTGAAGTTGCATCTGCGTTTGAACGAATTTATCAACGAGGATCCTTGCGATAGCCACATCTGCTACAGGTTGATCCTGGCAAAGAATTTCTTGGTTCAGTATCATCGTTGATGAAGCGACATAATGTTAAAATCAGACGAGGACACACTGAAATTCATCGTGATCAGGCAATCGTTGAACGATTTAATCGAACACTTGCTGAGCGGTTATTTGGATACCAATATGCAAAGGAAATATCCGCTGACTTTAAGTCCGGGGAGAGATCTCGTGAATGGGTTGCAAGGTTACCTAGTGTGATAGCTGCGTTAAACAACGAAATGACTCGTGCAACTTTTATGAAACCTTCTAATGCGATCACAAAAACATATATACCAATACAACGTAAATCTTCCTCTCAACCAGTACTAGGTAATGTTACCGTAAGATTTTTATATGAACCTGGTGAACTTGAAGGAGGTAGAAAAAGAGCAACTGATCCTATCTGGAGTGTGACCACACACAAAATTTCTAGCGTGGTAAGGTCCACAGGTAGACCTGCAATCTACAGATTAGATTCAACTGCTCCTCAGCGTGGATTTGTACGCGAACAATTACAAATAATTCCTACGGATACACAATTACCACCGCGCTCACTTTTATAAACTTGCACAGCGTCCAGCGCCTCGACGTCGATTACATTCAAGACAGGTCAGCATCACATTTTCGCGTGTGTGACCAAGACTACTATTAATTCTATCAACGGTAAATTGTCTTGGATTATTATTTGAATGCTGCTACAGCATTTTACAGTTACAACTTGCACAATGATTATTCTGGTGTCGTTTTAGTGTTATAATAAATTAAGCATCAATATTAAAATCGCGATTATTTTTTTTTGTCACATTGCTTATAACTCGCTAATTTTTTATTGATATCGACAAAGTTGTTAGTGATTTCTTCGGTTATTACGCAATCCATGATAACCCTGTGCAGCTGAGATATTCTTCTGACTCGAGACACTGCAAGATAAACTAAATTTGACCACTCAATACGATCATCGACAATCCAAATATTTGTATCAGTAATAGTTAATCCCTGTGACGAGTGAATCGTTATAGCGTATCCTAACGTCCACGGCGATTTATCCATACTCAACGCGCTCTCAACAACATCAACAACAACTGAAACAATATCATTTAACACAAGATTTTGTATTCCACCACCAGGAATCTCAACATCAACATTCTGTCGTCGAGTATCTGCTGGGCGATAACACAAAGGTACAGGTAGATTTGAAAATTTTTCTTTATGTAACGTAAATAATTGTTGTTGAAGTGTATCGCGAACTATTTTTCTACTTGCAACTATCAAATCAGCAGGTCTCCATAAAGTCTAAAAATCATTCATAGAAGTTTCTGGAATTACTTTACGCATTATTTCACACTGTATTTTATCTGGCTGTAGTCTTATTAACTTTTTAAACTCTTTTAGTGATTTATCAATAGCTCTATGGTCATCAGTTATTTCTTCGTAATAATCTACAAATGTTTTCAGCCACTCATGTGAAGACGATCCAATAAAAGGTGGCGGTTGACCATGATCGCCACACATTATCACAGCAGTATTCTTCAATGACAGACAATCAAGAAATATTTTTAATACCTCTAGTGACACCGTGCATATCTCGTCCCAGATAAGAATTTTAGGAATATATTTCTCACCCATCCGCGATGGAGTCCATGTGTCTCCGCACCACCTAAAGAAACTATTTTATGTACATGATTTTACTCCTCGTTCTTTTATTTCCCTGGCGAGTTTATGTGTCGGTGTCAAAACAATCATATCAGAACAATTATTAAATAATTCAATCGCGCGTGTTGTTTTACCTGAACCACCACACCCATTAAGATAAACGGTTTTATGTCTATCCACAGGATCACATACAGATGGTGCCGATGACAGTCTTGGTATTTGATTATTCTTGTAATATGTCTCCGCAATTTCAACGTCGGCAGATTCAGAATAACTAATTATGTCTTCATGTTTTATTCTCCATTCGCCCCATGATGCATGATTGTTAATATGCAATTGTTTTAACGAATCCGCATATTTTTTATTTATATAAAATGAATCTGTCGCGACTCTGACTGCATAACAAGAAAATCTGTTTATCATCGATAATAAATTTATCGAAACGTACGCTAGCATCGAAGATCTTAAATGAGTAAACTGCGGTGACTCGCCATCAGTAAAGCTCACAATTGTACCTAATTTAGTTCCGTCTGATAAATAAGCATTACTTCGACTTATAAATGTGTTTTTCTCCGTTGTATCAGCAATTATAAAATCGAGTTCAGCATCGTCCATGATTAATCTCTGATACCATAGAGACATACGCGAATTTGTACACATTCGTTTATGATCATATGATCCTCCTTGTGTAAATTTACCGATTATTTTTCTGCCGAGATCTTTTGCAAATTTCTCATCACTTTCTCTCCTGCATTCACGTATGTTATTAGTAATTTTAACAATATCATCTTCATTAAGATTAGGAAAATCTCTCCTAGCATCATTAATATTAAATATGTCCGGTTCTGGCAACCAAACTTGTTTCTGCACGCGGTATGATATAATTGCTTCACTCACGCTCAACGACACTAAAATTCCAGCATCAAGCATGTACTGTATTAGTACTATTGGAACCCAACATTTTTCTGAAAAATGTCTTCCAAACCACGCATAAACAATCGGATGTAGATCCCCGTAAAACTCGAACGACTCTATACAGGCGAATCCGGTTAAGTCAAAATCTGGTAAGGGTCCGTTTATCGCAACTCTGGTCATCTCGTGTGTCGGATGTCCAAATCTCTTAAAGTATTCAGAACACTCTCCGTATCCAAGAAAACTTCCAGGATAACATGCTACCATATCAACTGAGATAACGTCATTATAATCGTATTTAGTATTCCACAATCCACCATGTCCGTATTCCACACAACTGTGTTGGACATCTTCAAGAAATTCCAATCGTGTCGGTTTCCATGAATTTTTCTCCTGAGCAGCGTGAGCAGCAACTGATGGAACGGTAAAACAGTTATTCAGTAATTGTCCAACCTTAATATCATCAGAGGTATATTTTAATGCAAGATTTTTCATTTCTTCGTGGAGAAATTCTGTACGATAAATATCACCATTAGACCGTACAAACTGATCATGATAATCATATTCCGAACTTTGAAACAGCCAAACAGATACAGGGTCAATTTTACTGATATTTCTGATAAAATCAAATACATGACCATTATAAAATTTAACCGTTCTGTCTCGTGGAAATATTGTTACTGCCACAGTCCATGCATGTGCGTTATGATCAATAATATCTATCGAAGCTCCTCTTGATTCATATTTCGATTTGTACAAAATCTCTCCGGTTAACGTCTTCACTGTTATTGGGAATTTTAATTTCTTTCCCAGCTCAGCAACGTCGCTGATAGACGCTCCGGTATCTTTAACTGTTTCTGCCCACGTATTTATTTTTTTACGTCGTAAATCCGTTAAACCGTTTCCGCGTATCGCGTTTGTGAAGTGTTCTGTAACCCGTTCAGCTACACAATTTATCCTTGACGAAGTCAGTGATGACAATTTCATAGGTTTGAGATCCCCAACGTTAGGTTTATTATTTAACGGATATATTGCGTACGCAACCGCAGTCACAGGATAAACTCGTTCGTAATATGGTTTGTCAATACCAGTAAGTATTCCTGGTCTGGAATTTTTACTGAGAACAATATTATTTCCTGACTGCATGTGGACAGAATCACGTTTGTCACGAATAATCCAAGTGTCATCGTCTGTCTTTACAATAAATTTTATTAAAATAAAATATCTCTGAACAAGGTAGTCAATAATCTCTCTTCCTCGTTTGTCATTCATTACATTAACAATATTTCCAATTCTGAATGTCGACCACACATGAGCCGCACCATCGTCGCGAAATTCCTTTTTGGCTTCACGGATACGTTTTGTTATATCTTTATTCGTTAAAGCTAGATCTTGCATCGAAAAACTAAATTTATATTTCGGCAGTCTGTCAAGATCAAATCTGGCTCCAGAATGTTCAATTGCGGATAATTCCTGCATTATTATAATTAAGACAAATATGTATTTAAATTGAATTTTAATCTCTTGTATATGATTCAAACAAAGAATCGATGTAATTGGCTTATGATCGGATCCTTATAACAAAGCATGCGTAAACGAATTCTGCGGTTTTCACATGCAGTACGTTAGACAAGGCAGTTTAGGACCAAAACCGTGTGTGCGGTGTGGTGTTGGAGTCAGAGGAAAAACTCAACTGTGTGTGCAATGTGGTGGTAAAAAAATACAGAGAGCTGAAACGATATTACGATAAAAAAAAATAACACATCTTCAGGTGAATCTCCTATAAAAACCGAAGAAGATTATCTCGCTAGATTTTCAAAATAATGATTTAAACAAATAATATTAGTATATAAATGGAGCAAAATGAGTTTGTAAAGCATCCAATCATTACAAATTATGAAGCATCACGTAATGGTGTAATTAGACACAGTAGATTGAAAAAACCAGTCGGTAGTGTTATTAATACTGGATATTTTGCATTTATTACCAATGGAAATAAAAATTATTTATCACATAGATTCATCTACGAATGTTTTTATGGGGTCATTAAAGATGGACATGTAATTGATCACATCAGTGGTGATAAGCTTGATAACTCGCTTGCTAATTTACGAATTGTTACACAAAGTCAAAATTGCAAGTCCGGAAAATCTGGCGGCGTACGATACGCAAGGGCTGTTAAATCTGTAAATACAGAGACTGACCAAGAAATTATATTTAAATCAATTAATTCTGCTGGTAAATACTTTAACTTAGTACCACCTTCAGTAAAATGTGTGGCAGATAATATCACAAAATCTGCTTTTTCAGTGAAATTTGGACGAAAAGTCAAATTCGCGTATGTCCCTATGGTATCAGATGATTAAGCGAGACAACTCCGTCAAGCATAACTTAGTAAATCTTGCAGTTGTCGTACTTGTTGTACTAATACTGCGATTTTTAGTCAAAACGGAACCCACATAAGTAATATTAGATACATCTTTCAAATTTAATAGTACACAAAACACATATCACATTCTCTGATTGTCCAAACTTCGACTGTAAAAACATTCCAATGAATTTAGTTATGCATGTAAATCTCAACAATATTGCAAATAAAAATAAGATGATAAAAATCATCTTTAGATTGCTTAGCATTTTTATTATTTTATTGATTTTTGTTCGAAAATCTTGTTTTTTGTTGATTTTTGTTCGAAAATCTTGTTTTTTGCATGAAAAATGACCAAAATATCAATGAAAATCGGCCAGATTTGTAGCGCTGAGAGGGTCAAACCCCCAGCGATTCTCTAATTGATTTTCATGATTTTTCGACAATTATTTCATAATGTAAAAAACTTTGGTCAAAATGTTCCTATTTTTGATAACATGAAGTGACTTTTGATCAAAATTTCTTATTTTTTATCAGTTTTTAGTAAGTCATTGTCAAATTTATCAAGAAATCATGAAAATCAATTAGAGAACCCCTGGGGTTTTGACCCTACAACGCTGCAAATTTTCAATAATTTTGTTGTCGTGCACAATACTCTATGTTTATGTAAAGTCTCAACATTCATGTTTGTGTAGAATCTCAATAATATTTATGTTTTCCACATTCTTATGGAACGCTTTACGGCCCAGCAGCAAATACCTATGTATACATGAGGTTATTTTTAGAAATGAGTATGGCATGTATTCATATAACTTATCGATTATTTTAGTAAGCTTAGCAACGTCTGATGAATACAGACTTTTAACTCGGCAGAAATGCGGGTTTTATGTATATAGTTTCTCCAAGCATTTGGAAACTGAAAATAAATTCACATTTTACAATAAATTGTGATTTTATTAAGAAATCCACACTACATTTTACAATAATTGTGATTTTATTCTATATACTTGCGCTTTAACTATATAATAATATTTTCATTATGTATATATAATGAAGTCCGGTGGCCGATTGCTAACGCTCTGGATTCTCGTACTCAAGGTCCGTGGTTCGATTCTTGTGGCCGGCACATTGTCGGGCGAAAGGCGATATTATGCCAAAATCCTCTTCTTTAGTAGGGGCGTCAGCCAGCCCTTCTGCGTTTCAATAGAAAATTTGTACACTCTCCCACCATGTCACTTGGTGGGTGCAATTTTGCACTCCCTGGGTTGATTATGGGGGGAGAGTGTGTAAATTTTCTATTGAACGTAGAGAAGGCCCGTAGTACTGTCCTTAAGATAAGTTAGTTAAGTCTACATGTACTGTGCTGTCCCAATATATGCAAAATACGTTACTGTAAATATGTTAATACGTTACTATAAATACTGTTACTGTAAATATGTTAATACGTTACTATAAATATATGTTAATATGTTACTGTAAATATGTTAATACGTTACTGTAAATATGTTAATACGTTACTGTAAATACTGTTACTGTAAATATGCTTGCTTGATTTAAGGGGTTACATGAAATCACAATGCCTAGACAGCCCTCTGAATTTCTAATATTTTCTTTCGATTAGGAATTCGCTGGGGGGGTCTCTATGCGTCTGCGTCCATAAGATAAGTTTATGTATAACCTCTGAGCCTGCTAGGATGTCCTTTGGCAACCAAGGGGTTTCACATGGGGTTAAACTTTGCTGTTAATATGCTTGCTGTAAATACGCTACTGTAATTAAGATTCTGTGTTTTGTGCTGTCCTTAATTAAGATATAATCATATGTATATAATCATATGTATATAATAATGATCATAATCATATGTATATAATCATATGTATATAATCATAATCATATGTATATAATCATAATCATATGTATATAATCATAATCATATGTATATAATCATCTTGAAACAGTCCTTAAGGACTATTATTTTTATTTTATTAATATTATTCTGATTTTATTTTTATATTAAACAAACATTTATAATATAATGAATTCTGAAAATATTAATGTTATTATTTCTGCGATTAAAAAATTGCAACATAACGGTATAAATATATCTGATAATCTTAATCCTGAAAAAATTCTGTGTGATTTTGAATCATTAGAACAACGGAAATTGGAGAACAGATACACTCTGCCATCTGATTATAAATTCATGAAGTTTATCCAGCAGGTAATGTTACAGTCGCTGGCAACAGTTACAGATAATCAGGTAAAGCTGTTTGTACCTCTCTCACAAGCTATTGACAAAATTAAGTTAGAATTATCTCATGAATATGAACAGAAAAAGATTGTGAACTTTCGTATAAGACAGTTAAGAGAGCATTGTGAAAATGAAAGTGAAGGTGGAGTTAATGTGATAATGGCTAAACAAAATCCCTGGCAAAATTGACAGTTTATTTATAATATTTTATTCTGATAATTACGATTTACCCCAGTAAAAAAAAAATTATTCTGATCCGAGTTAGATTCGGATATTTTTTTTTTTTTGTTTTGCGATAACGCTCTATGATCTCACATATAGATTAATACTTAAAACCTCATTTTGCAAATCCAAAATACGTCCTATTTGGTCTGTAAGTTTGAAATGTATCCTTGATAATAACGGATTATGTACACGTAGATAAACGGGGTTAATTGGTTCAGATACAATTAACCACCCGGGACTTGAGGACTGAATGAATATAATATATATCCTTGCTCCGCAGTGCCACTTTTTGAAAGATCTACTTGATAGCTGCCATCAATTACATCACATACTAGATTGACTGCGATCGTTGATGTTATATTAACAATACCAGGTGAGATATGACGGCCTCCACCGTATGGCTCATTATTATGTTTAAGAATGACCGGTGGTGGGGCTATTTTTTTCCATGATTCAAGTATTTTTGGAAAATATTCATCGATATTAATAAAATCAGGAATATTTACTTCAGATATAAGATTATTTAACACTGTTTATTTAAGATTATCAGGGACAACAATTACTGATCTGAGATGATAATATACATTTCTAGTTAAAATGTGCTTAAGATAATTAAAATTATATAATATTGAATTTAAATGTCGAATTCCTTCGAGGATAATTTCTTTTGTGTCGTTGCTGTAATGTTGTATTATGTTAGTAACATGATTTTTAATAACATTGAAAAAATAATTAAATTCATCATTCATTGCTTTATTTACAGCAGTGATAGGTATTTTACTAAAAAGCCATGATGGAGGTCCCTCTATGTAAATTTCTCTTAGATTAGGAATACTTTCAGCGTTATCAATAAAAAATTCATTGACGGTCTATGGATACATTTTTCTGTAATTGGGAATCTCCTTAAATCTTTTTTCGCTTGTCTTAAATTCTTCTAGTTTTGGTTCTGGAATTCCATTTGACCTTTGGTCTGGGGGAACATCAGGCCATCCTAACACAGATCTGATCGAACTTTGATAAATATCTACAACATAATCAGGGGAATTTATTTCAATCGCCGCTGATAATGTTGGTTCGTAAACAGTGATTGATATTTTGGATTCTTTTCCTGTAATAGATTTAATTCTGCGTTGGAACTCATCATTAATCTGTTCTATTTGATAACCGCCCGTTGAAATTCCAACAACTTGCCAATCAGGAGTTCCATCAGGTTTATTCTTATTTGCAAATACAAGTGAATTGTTTGCTGGTAGTCCACCAAACGATTTTGACCTGATATTTGGCCAGCTATGATAAACTCGTAATTGTGCTAGCGCTATTTCACTTGCTGAAATTGCAGTTGGAAAGTTAACGTTAAATTCAGGATTGGTCGAACTTAATGATATCATAGTAGTTTTTGACGGCGTTGTATTAGTGACGATCTGTTGTAATAGTTCTAACGCTGACATTATTTAAAATACTTCGTATTTAATTATTATTTTAATAGAACGCGTTGCGTTCTCTCTCGGGAATTCAATTTTCCACTTTATCACAAGTTACTTTATCACTAGAATCGCTAGCGATTCTAAATGCTTCATCATAGGTTTTCATTATCTTGCGAACTCCTCATCAGATATTTTACCATCGCTGAAGTACGCCGAAAGATACGATGATAGTTTAGAATAAGATGTTGTTACTGTATGTAGTTTTATTATATACTCGTGTAATTTATCATTTGTACATGTAGATATCTTCTTAGCGATAATAATGAGAATGCCTGCGATAATCGTTGAAGTTGAAACGACAATTGTTACAACTGCAGGTGCTGTCATTGTTATTGTTGATAATAATAATCCGGTTCCAGCAATAACAACGGAAACTGAGTAAACAATTATATCAATAACAACCATACGTCTGCGATATTTTTTTACTTTTACTGTATAATCGTCGATGATATTTTTTAGTTTGGTTTGACACTCACATGCTTGATTGTATCTGTGACGTTGAACGTCGATAAATAACTCCGTCACTTGATTCATTATACAATGACAACGTCATTTAATTAAGTAATTACTTGAAAAGTTTCAGCTACGAATTCCAGACACCACCAGTAACGTCTCGGGGGCATTTCCGTTGATGTCAACGTAAATGTTTCTTTGATGTTCTTATTTAGTATCACCAGTAGAGGATTATAATGTACATTCGGTGATGATGAAGTAGCCGCAGTAATTTCCAAACCGTACACGGATAGCCTGTATAACCCAGTTACTTCTGCGGTATGTTCGAGAGTGTTATCGCGCGGTGTCCATGTTGATGATCCCGATGCTACTGTGTACACGATATTTTTAATTTGTCCGTGTGGAATTTTAATCAGATTAGTTTTTTGAACAATATTAGGTATTCCACTGATAATGTCGTTGAGTTTCGTGTTAATGTCGGAGAGTTTGATATCAACGGTTGGTGGACTTCCAAAAAATTCATTAATAGATCTGTTTATATTTCGACGAAAATTTAAGAACGTTTGTACGTGATTAGTAAAATTAGCATTGAGTGTAGTCATTTCATCATTGATTGTAGCTAACGAAGTTGTCATAGGAATTTCCTTATCGTCTACATATTTCTTCGTTGCAGCGTCGAAATCTGATTCTGGTGTTCTAAGATTATTAATACCATTATTATTCATGTTGAGAAATGCACGCATTATACCACTGTTGACTAATACGTACTTAGATTCTTGATCATCGACGTATTTTTTTGTTGCTGCATCTGTATCTGCGGCTGGGTTTCCAAGGTCTATAATTTTATTTCGATTCATGATAATGTAATCCGTGAATGAATCACCAGCTCGCTTGATAAAATCGTTAACTGACTTACCGGAATCTTGTATTTTACCTTGATCAGCAAAAGTAACGATATTATTAATAACCGCGGTGGGAATTCGTATAAGAACATCTAACAGTTGTATATTACTCGTCTTTAATCATCCTTGTTTATCCTGAAAAACAACGACTTCATTTTGATCCACACTTGCGATATTTAATAAATCATCGATTTCATTTCTGAGCTGATCAAGAGTTGCATATTTAGATAAATCGACTTGCTGCTGAGCTTTGCGAGAAGATCTTCCATAAATATCTACCATTATATTTACTAATATCTGTTTAAATGTGACAACGTAGTATATTCATGCACGACTTTATGAGGTGGCGTTGTTGATTTTGATACGGCATCAAGTACAGCGAATACTTCTCGACCACATATTGGCGGATCCGTTAATTTTTGTGTTGGTAATGTTGAATACCAGATCTTAGAACACATCGAATTCTTACTTTGCACAGCAGTACTTCGTACTGTGCTAACATATTTTAAAAATTCTTTTGGTGGCGCCAGTCCATATGAATCAAAATAAATAATTCCACGTGGATCAATTGCATATGCCAACCAATGAGTGCCTGGACCAGAGTTTTTATCGAGATTAATAATACCAGTTTCATGTTGCATTGCAACGGTAGGTAATTGATCACGCATAAAAACTCCTCTAAAGTTTTTTTATATTCAGTTGCTTAGCAGCATTAAGTAAATCAAAATTAGACATAGGAAGAATCATCAAATTCGATGACGAAGTCACCAAGGCAGTCTTAGACCTTTTCCGTACCATGAATATGGGGTCCCTGGCAATCTTAGACCTTTTCCCTTTTTTTTGGAAGATTTTATTCCCTGACCCGTTGCTTTCTTTAACGCCATTCCAGCAGCGGTTCCAACAGCGCCTAATGCAGCTGCTTTTGCAATAGCTGGGGCTGCAGCGGCTATTATTGCTGGTAACGCGGCAAGAAGTGGAAATATGCCACCCGTTTTAACGATGTCTTTAATGACACTCGCAGAAAGATTAAGTTTTATACCATTATTTAATTTTTTTGCTTCATTGAAATGCCTATGCTGGCGTTCTGATAATGATAGCTTATTCGGACCACCTGCGATTTGTTCTCGCTTTAGTGATATTTTTACCGCACAATTATTTTTTGATGATGATTGTAGCTTTTTAATCTGACCAGGAGTCAGACTGACATTAACTAGATATGACATTTATAATTATTATGAGCGATCTAATTACATGTTTTCTACTGGGACATCAATAAATCTCATTCGTCCACCAACACCTTCAAGTAATATTGATTTATCGCTAAATATAACAGCAATTGCTCTGTAGTTAGCAATAGCTCCTCGGTTTACGCGAGCTCGAAAATGTATATCTACAATAGATTGTCTGGTTAAATCTAAATGTTCCAGCGAAAAGTAATAAATCGGATATAATGTTGTAAAATCTAACTGCGATATTTGTAAACCAGAATGAATATTTTGATCACGTCCCATGAATGTCATTAATCGATGATATGCACGTGCTACATGATTTAGCTCGAAATTTAACAAAATATCCTCGGATGGTTCTTGATGTCCGTTTATTCTCAATGAAACTTCAGAAACACCGAGTTTATCAAATATCATATGACTATTATTTTGATTGTTTACTCGTGCATAACTTTGAAGCGCAATAAATATATGTCTTGGTGCTGAAACACCTTGCTGAGAAGCTATATGCCAAGTAAATAAATCATTAACAGCGCTCTGCACGGCATCTGTAGTCATTGTCAACCATGATAACATTGATTTTCCACCTTGACTCATAAAAGAAAGTAAATGTTCTTCTTCAGGTATTGTTGGAGTCATTACTGGCATCCACAGAGAAAGTTTTGTTAAAACTACTTTTCCAACATGTTGTTCTGGATTAGCTGCTGGTATAACAGGCCATATTGCATCATCGTCGGTACCTTTTCTTACAAGTACAACTGTATGTTTAGCTCCATGAATAACTTTTCTAACATTTCTACAAAATCCAAATATATGTGATAGTGGAATCGCACATGAAAAATTTCTGTTATTACCTTGTAACATTGTTTTACGCGTCGCAAATCCTAAGTTGAATCCTGGATTGACTCTTTGTAGCGTTGAAAATGCTGCAGCGGGTCTAACTATCATTCCTGCTGGTTGTGGATCAACTGAACTGGCTAATGTTAATTGTATTAATAAATGTTGTCTGTTATCTGAATGATCAGTTGTATCCTTGATAAACATCATTGACGGACCAGCTGATTTTGAATAATCATCGCTGTATCTTGCAAGACCAATTATTGTTGTAGCTACATCAACATCTTTCTGAATTGTTTCAATATTTTTTCCATCAATCATATACGTGGCGCTGTCAAACAACGCCATAATACCATTATTAACAAAACCAATTATATAATTTTCATCCATCGCAGCATCATTATCAGCTCGCAAAATTTCACCTTCTACTTCAATAAATGCCTCAGCGGGTAAGAAATATCTACTCGTATCTTGAACCTGTAGTTCAATTCGTCCACGCTGATTTGGTTGTCGTGCGTCATAATAATAATACTGATAATCGCGCACAGATTCATCTTTTAAAACTGGTGCGTCCATATCAAACGCGGGATCAGATATACGCTTGAACATATTTATTATTATCGTCTTCGTCTAACACGAAGACCGTTTCCTGCTATCAGACTAGCGGTTATATATTTTTTTTCCTTTTTCTAACCCAACATTAGTGTTGGTGGCCAACTCTGCTAGTTTTTGATTAGCAGCTTGATTTATTATTTTACTGACATTTGCGGGCATCACTTCAGTGCTGGGTGATTTTATTGGTTGAGGTTTTCGTCGTATTAATCGCGCTTGTCTATCCTTGATTGCTGAGAATGCTTTGCTAGCAACATCACCAACAGCGCCAATACCTTTTTCACGAACAACATCAATAGCTTTCATTCCTAGTTGCTTTGCAAGCGGTATTGCTTTTGGGGCTATCCTTCTAAATAGACCTTGAACAACATCACATAGTCCATCTCCGTAGGTCGTTTTGTATACTGGTAATAGTGAATTTATTACCCTGACCATGAGTATTGTGTATGATCATATTATTATTAAGTGATTTTATCACTAATTGCATCTAAATACATACTTAGTCACTATGATAATCGTCACTAATTTCATTAATGAGAGACCGATACATATTAATATCCATAACACCACCTGTAAATAATCGTTGACAAATATCAGCTGCTTCATTAATGATTTCTGGGGAATTATTACCAGCTCGTTTTCCTCCAATGAGAATTTCTAGTCGATCAACATCAGCAAGGACGTTATTGGAACAAGTAATAAGGCCACTTCCTAAACCACTTCCAGTTGCGCCAGGATCTTGATATTCTTCCTCTGTTATTTTGACTGGTTGTCGTGGTGATTTCAATTGTTTCATTATTTCTTGTCGTTGTTGTTCTCGTTGTTGTAGCTCTTGTTGTAGTCGTTGTGATCGTTGTGGTGATGGTAATTCAAATTGTTGTGGTAGTGGTGGTAGTAGTCGTGGTGATGGTAATTCAAATTGTTGTTTTAGTGGTGGTAGTAGTCGTGGTGATCGTTGTGGTGATGGTAATAGTCGTTTACCTTGTTTAGCTTTTTCGATATGTTTATATACATCCTCATCAAATTCATTAAAATTAACAATATCTTCATTAGATCTAATTTCTGGAATACCAGTAGCAACGCGATATACATCCTTGATCCAATTGGCAGAGCTTAGAGATTTAACATGTTCTGGTTTTACATATTTTTGTCTTTTATAATATCCATACGCGGCAATATCAAGTAATTGCTTTGGGTCATTGATAGCAGCAATACCTTCAGGTGTAAATTTATCTATTATCTTAATTCTGGTTCTTGGTGGTTGTGGTTGTGGTTGTGGTTGAGCCGCAGGTTGAGCTGCTTGAATACGAGCAGCAATATCAACAGGTAATGCTTCAAGAGCTCTTTGTGTTGCCTAAGTTGCTGTAACAATTTTCTTTGTTGGTTCGACAATCGGTTTAAATAATTGTTCTGCACCTTCTGCAAATTCCACCTGAGACTCCTGAGGAGCTTGTAGTTGTTGTTTAACTAAATCACGGACGGGTAAATATTTTTGATTGCATCTAGTCGCTCTCGCGCTAATCTAGTTGTGTGAGATTCTCCTATCATTATTGATATAACAATAATGATTTAATTATAGCAGCAGAGGGGGTGAACGACCAACATTGAGTGACCAACACGTAAACGAAACATTCCTAAAAATAAAAATGCGCGTCAGAGAAAAGTAACAAAATGAGCTAACTAGTTAGAGGTTGTGGTTTAACGTTATTGACCTTAAGATTTCCTTTTCGTAGGAAGGTTTATTTTTCATAAATAAGGTCTCGAACAAAAATGGTCTGTTCACCCCCTCTGCTGCTTAACTGCAATCTTCTGGTTGTCTTTAATGGTGTTGATATCCACATACTAAAAATCATCCACCAGACTTGGTGTTCATGGGATATGGATATGATCAAATTTAGGAACTTCTTCCCAAAAGTGCAAGCGATTCCTCATGGATTTATCACGATAAATTTACATGATCCTCGGTCGAGGTACCGTATAGGTCTTGATAAAATATTAGGTTGAGAGACCTGCCACCTAACCGCGCCGACGACCAACAGTGAATGTTCCGGGTCGGTAAATAACCAAGTAGAGACCTCGGTCGGTTAGAGGCCTCGGTTTAGCGTTAATGACGTCTGTATTTTCATTTTTGTAGGAAGCTTTATTTTTAAAAATAAACCTTCCTAAAAATGGTCTGTTCACCCTCCCTGGTGGTTAGCGTTATTGACGCTTGTGTTTTTATTTTCGTAGGAAGCTTTATTTTCAGGAATAGACTTGGTCTGTTCACCCTCCCTGCTGCTAGGTATTTTTTGGTTTAAAGAAAAGGAAGAGTAGTGGTGAAATCGAAGAAAGCATTGCTGTATGCAAGAAGTGTACTACTAAAGTACTTTATAGTGGTAAAACAATGTCCCTCTGAAGTTTAAAATAAAACACAGATTTGAAATTTCAGTGAGATTTGTATTTGTTGATTATTTGACTGCTTTCAGGTGTTTGTAGACTTGTTTCACTTGGATGATAATATTATATCTTCATTGGACTACCATTTGAAGTCTTGTAAGGTAACATGACTTAGAGATGTTGTGTTTTTCAAGTAAATGTTATAGTGATTATTTTATTGTTTCCATTAAGTATTACTGTATTGCAATTAGTATTGTAATATGGGTTTGATATATCGCAATATATCGCAATACGGTTTTGGGCGTATCGTCGCTCCCCTATTAAGAAGCATCGTATCTTTTCTATGACTATTGCTTTTGTTGCTTTAAATCTGATCAATTTAAATCCCAATGTGACGGTTTAGTGACAAACGAATAAGGGAATTAATAAGAGAATTAGGCCATGGGCAATCAGATGCATTTAAAACATAAATAAGGCTAAGAAGTATGGTCTCAGTTTTGTAAAACTTTCCTCCAATTTTATAAGGATTGCCATTATGCCGTTCATGCTACCTTCTCTTTCAGTTTTCGTGGGTTTCACATACCTGGATGACAGAAAAGGAATCATGCTCTGCTGGTATGGCCTGCCGTTATATCTAGAAACATCTGAGTCTACCCGCCATTGGGCGTCAGGAATGTATGAGGGTACTCTGGCAGCTCCGTGAGAAGAGCAACGGATACAGGAAGTACGCGGGTCCGCTATAAAGTTTTCTCTTTCAGCTGCAGAGCTCTGATGTCAACTTGATCCTTGCATTGAACTTCCCGTAACAGTTCATACAAGATATCGTAACTACACGGAGCGTATGAGGGTGCTCTCCGGTACTACAAGATTTCGCGCCTGAGGACAACGTGGCTAAACTACGAAACACTTGGTCCATCTCAAGACAACATAATGACCTCAAAGTTTCTTAATAATGTTAAATCTTTCATTGTTCCATTTGTTAGCAGCACATTTGCTCGATAGACTTTGACCAAATAGTTACGTTATGCTTTAAAAACATTGTTAATTTTTTGTTCAAAATATTCAAGAACGTGACCAGCATCAAATACAACGCTATTCTTTGTTGTATTTATGTAAGCAAATAAGTTTAACCTTATATCCCTGCATGATTGATCTGCTGAGGAATTCTGTCTTTAGTCTATCTTTTTTTTCTTTCGAAACCATTGAGGACATAAAGAATATGCATACGTGTGCTCATTTCCATTTTCACCATCTCTTCACATGTATAGATGATATAGAGCCAATGTTTGCTTACACTCGCATTTCCTCTCTTTCCTTCTTTCTAACTTAGCTTTCTACAAAGAAACTTTTGCTAGTTGTTCTATTGATTGTCCCACGAATCTACTATTCGCCCTTTTAACTATCCTTTCTTCTACCTCTTTCATGAATATATCAAATGTGAAACCGTTGCTGACAAAATATATAGTCTAGTTGTTGTTCCAATGATTTCTACCTCCTAATCTGGATCATGTGTAACAGTGTCTTGATGAACAAGTTTGCTGTCAGAAAATCGGATAAATTATGAGTTCTCAACAGTATCCAACAGTATCCATTATATATCTTTACCTTATATGCCGAACCTATACACATGGTCATAGTCATGTTCTCTTACTTTGATCGCAGCCTTATTTCGCTCGTAATTCGAAATAGACTTGTATGAAATCTCACCAGACGCATCGCAAAATACTCGAATGTAATCGGTAGCTCTGTAAACTACTAGTTTATATTTCTTGTGAATTGATTTGATTTATAACCAAACCTTGATTAAATATATTTAGCTGTTGTTATTATTAAGGACCTGTCAGATTGTTGACTACAAATGTGTAGCTATTGTACCATGATACTTTCACAGTCACCATAAATAACATATGGGACTTTTTAATTGGTTATGATAGTTTTTGAATTTCACAAATGGGCCCTTTTCGGACATTATTTATATCAAATTGTTTATACTATAGTACGGGTAAGGCCTTTTCTGTTCTGCATCCTTTTCTGGTGAATAGAAAACTCAAGTACTTTTAATTAAAGAAGTTTGTTTATATGGGAAAATAACGATTTTCAAAAATCTTTTATCCCAATGTAATGGACCTTCCATCTTTATAGTCAATAAGTCCACCACATTGAAATATAATTAGCATGTCTACATGTTTTTATCTGTTCAAGTTACTCTAACAGATTTAAAAGTTTTAATATATTTAATATAGCTTCTCTCCGTTTTCTCTGGCACATATCTACTAACTACCCCTACCGATATTTCATACATATTTACATACATATCATATTCATCTTAATTTTCATATTGTCCTCTATTTTAACCTGAAATCTGTCAAATCAATTGCTGTATTTATCCAAATAGACTTTTAATGACCTCATGATTATGAGTAGATATAAGTAGTCATGATTATGAGTAGATATAAGTAGTCACCAAAGGCGAAGTACACTATCGATTCAGTATACAGTTCTCGATAAATACGATCATGTTTATGTTACAATTCATCGCCTTTAATGGCATTAGCCCACTGGGAGATCTAGGTATTCAGAAGAAATTATATATTTTGTGCTTGAAATCTTCCACTGTTTGTGCACGTACAATGTTCTAATCAAGATTATTCAGATATGCAATAGTTCTCACAAGAGTTTTGAAAATGATCAGTATTATATTATTCTGCATAAAATGTTCTGCTCGTTTTACTATCATGTTTCTGCTTTCGATAACTTTGAGTTGCTTTGTCTTTATAATGAGTTTTTGGAGTCTATGATTTTAGAAAATCTATAGCTGGAAGCAAGCCTCCAACCACGTTGTAGAAGACAAGTCTGTTTAAACAGCGTCTACTTTGTAAAGAGGCAGTTATTGGTTCTCTCACATCCATGTCACATAACCAACAGATCTAGATTAATGATCACAAAAGATGAATCTGGAAGCTTGATGTGGCATCTTTATAAGTCGGTCTATATCGCAGATACAGTTTGGGCCAAAAACAATTGGTCCATATTCTAATGTTGACATTAATACCATAGATATATATAGAAATATGATGACTTTATATGTATACTCATCACCTAGCATTTGATTAGCACTGAACCATATACCTCAGTTTTTGGCCCATTCATCGAGAGATTGTTAAGGTTTTTACTAGGGTCAAGCGATTACCCTGAGCTCTGATATTTCAATACCATAGGCAGCCTTCTGTATGGAGACGAACCTTAAAGTACAAGGGAATGGTCATTTGTGTATCACATAAACGTGGGACGAAACACGGTGAACTGTGCTAACAAGAATCAACGGTCACTGATTCGGATTGATCACCATCAGCAACAGTTTGCACAGGCACCCCTCCCCCTCAGGGCAAGGCGAACAAGGCTATTTCCGTCTTTAATGGCATACGACCATATTCTATGGCTTGTTTTACTCCCGAGATATTTTTCTATCCATCAAGCCATTATTGACTATTCTGCGTTGCACCAAACTGAAGTTACGGGCTCCGAAACGTGCGAATTTCGCGAATTTTGTCTGAGTGGACAGTATTACGCTCAGGTGACAACCGGTGAAAAGAACTACATATACCATGTTTGCGCCTCTACGATACATCCCTTCTTCAATTACAGAACAGTGGTAGATGCAAATTAAGTGTTTACTTACCATTAACTCGATTCAACGTTAGGAATCCTGTTCCATGGAAGAATTAGACATTGTCTTCTTCACTACACATACATCCCATACAGGCGACATCAGTTTGAAAAGATGTACACTACGCGGCACACACGTCAACGGTGAAATATGATTGGCTCAAAAGGTTATACTTAAATAACATTCATGCACCATCACCCTTTCACGATGTAAATATTTGTACCCCGGCAAAATTAGGTATTAACATGTTCTCATTGTGTTATAAATCATTTGAATGTGTTAAATTAATGAGAGTATACATTAAAGTATGATTGCACTACATCAAATTAAAATTTCCAGAAATACGTTAGATAATAACTGAAAATATTTATCTGATGCATGGATGTTATTTAAGAGTGGTATATGTAGCTCTTTTCACCCGTTGTCACCTGAGCGTAATACTGCCCCCCCCAAAAAAAAGCCAGCTTCAAAGATTGCCGACTCAAGGCACTCAACGGAGTCTCCCTCTGACTCTTCCCTGACGTGTCCCAATCATTTTATCACCCAGCAAAACTAAGCACCTCAAAACGTGGCATAGACCTTAATCTTTCCTTAAAAGGCATGCACTAAGACATGCTGCCCCTGCTTGCCCATACTATTCCGGAGTTGGCAAGGCAGTATCGTGCAGGCAGATGGCAAAGCTGGTGGACGTGCTCTCAAGGGAGTCCTTGAGACCGCCACCATGGGTCGGCAATAGTCCAGAAGGAAGAAGATGATTGCTGCTGATCTACTCCACATTCCCGAATTTTAAAAAAATGACGTACGGACCGACTTTAGGTCCGCAGACTATCGCAGTGTTAATGGTTCTTGAGCTCAATTCATACCGAATTCATTGTTGGGTCCTCTCTCTTCTATCAATTGATGTTATTTGGAGACATACCTCTCTTTTGTGATATGACTGAAAAATTGTTAAAGCTACGTTAAAAATCTAAGTCACACAGACACACACACACAGACACTCTCTCTCTCTCTCTCTCTCTCTCTCTCTCTCTCTCTCTCTCTCTCTCTCTCTT
>JAECUM010037156.1:0-14492 GCA_016617855.1 Megalonaias nervosa
AAGAAAATGTAACATGGAGGTGGTATAATAAAGTCAAGGAAACTTCAAGATGAAGGTGGCATTATAATGTCACGGAAAATTCAACATGGAGGTGGCATTATAATGTCAAGGAAAATTTAACATGGATGTGGTATTATAAAGTCAATTAAAATTTACCATGGATGTGGTATATAAATCAATGGAATTTATACTTGGAGGTGGCATTATAAGGTCAAGGAAACTTTAACATGGAGGTTTTAGTATAAATTCAAGGAAACTTTATCATGGAGGTGGCATTATAAATTCAAGGAAAATTTAACATGGAGGAGGTATATAAAATCAAGGAAAATTTTACATGGAGGTGGCATTATAAATTCAAGGAAACTTTATCATGGAGGTGGCATTATAAATTCAAGGAAAATTTAACATGGAGGAGGCATATAAAATCAAGGAAAATTTAACATGGAGGTGGCATTATAAATTCAAGGAAACTTTCTCATGGAGGTGGCATTATAAAATCAAGGAAAATTTAACATGGAGGTGGCATTATAAAGTCAAGGAAAATGAAACATGGAGGTGGCATTATAAGGTCAAGGAAACTTTAACATGGAGGTTTTAGTATAATTTCAAGGAAACTTTATCATGGAGGTGGCATTATAAATTCAAGGAAAATTTAACTTGGAGGAGGTATATAAAATCAAGGAAAATTTAACATGGAGGTGGCATTATAAAGTCAAGGAAAATGTAACATGGAGGTCGCATTATAAAGTCAAGGAAAATTTAACATGCAGGTGGCATTATAATGTCAAGGAAAATGTAACATGGAGGTGGCATTCTAAAGTCAGGGACAATTTCAAATGGAGGTGGCATTATAATGTCAAGAAAATGTAACATGGAGGTGGTATTATAAAGTCAGGGAAAATTTAACATGGAGGTGGCGTTATAATGTCAAGAAAATGTAACATGGAGGTGGTATTATAAAGTCAAGGAAACTTTAACATGGAGGTGGAATTATAAAGTCAAAGGAAATTTAACATGGAGGTGGCACTATAAAGTCAAGGAAAATTTAACATGGAGGTGATATATAAAATCAAGGAAACTTTAACATCGAGATGGCATTATAAAGTCACGGAAAATTTAACATGTAGGTGGCATTATAAAGCCAAGGAAAATTTTACATGGAGGTGGCATTCTAAGGTCAAGGAAACTTTAACATGGTGGTATCATTATAAAGTCAGGAAAAATTTAACATAAAGGACGCATTATAGAGTAAAGGAAAATTTAACATCGAGGTGGAATATAAAATCACGGAAAGTTTGACATGGAGGTGGCATTATAAAGTCAAGGAAACTTAAAGATGGTGGTCTCATTATAAAGTCAAGGAAAATTTAACATGGAGGTGGCATTATAAAGTCAAGGAAAATTTAACATGGAGGAGGCATACTAAAGTCAAGGAAAATTTAACATGGAGGTCTCATTATAAGCTCAAGGAAAATTTAACATTGAGGTGGTATCTGAAATCAAGGAAACTTTAACATGGGGGTGGCGTTATAAAGTCAGGGAATATTTAACATGGAGGTGGCATTATAAACTCAAGGAAAATTTAACATGGAGGTGGTATCTAAAATCAAGGAAACTTTAACATGGTGGAGGCATTATAAAGTCAAGGAAACGTAAAGATGGAGGTGGCATTATAAAGTCAAGGAAACTTTAAGATGGAGGTGGCATTATAAAGTCAAGGAAATTTAACATGGAGATGGCATTATAAAGTCAAGGAAAATTTAACATGGAGATGGTATATAAAATCAAGGAAACTTTCACATGGAGGTGGCATTATAAAGTCAAGGAAAATATAACATGGATTTGGCATTATATGGTCAAGGAAAATTTGACATGGAGGTGGCATTATAAAGTGAAGGAAAATTTAACATGGAGGTGGCATTACAAAGTCAAGGAAACTTTAACCTGGTGGTGGCATTATAAAGTGAGGGAAAATATAACATGGATTTGGCATTATGAAGTCAAGGAAACTTTATCATGGGGGTGGCATTATAAACTCAAGGAAACTTTAACTTGGAGGTAGCATTATATGGTCAAGGAAAATTTAACATGGAGGTGGCATTTTAAAGTCAAGGAAAATTTAACATGGAGGTGGTATATAAAATCAAGGAATCTTTATCATGGAGATGGCATTATAAAGTCAAGGAAACTTTATCATGGAGGTGGCATTATAAAGTCAAGGAAACTTTAACATGGTGGTGGGATTATAAAGTCAGGAAAAATTTAACATAAAAGAGGCATTATGAAGTAAAGGAAAATTTAACATGGAGGTGGAATATAAAATCACGGAAAGTTTGACATGGAGGTGGCATTATAAAGTCAAGGAAACTTAAAGATGGAGGTCTCATTATAAAGTCAAGGAAAATTTACCATGGAGGTGGCATAATAAAGTCAAGGAAGTGGCGTTATAAAGTTATGGAAAATTTAACATAGAGTTGGGATTATAAAATCAAGTAAAATTTAACATGGAGGTGGTATCTAAAATCAAGGAAACTTTAACATGGAGGAGGCATTATAAAGTCAAGGAAACTTAAAGGTGGAGGTGGCATTATAAAGTCAAGGAAATTTAACATGGAGATGGCATTATAAAGTCAAGGAAAATTTAACATGGAGGTTGCATTACAAAGTCAAGGAACCTTTAACCTGGTGGTCTTATTATAAAGTCAGGGAGAATATAACATGGATTTGGCATTATGAAGTCAAGGAAAATTTAACATGGAGGTGGCATTATAAAGTCAAGGAAACTTTAACATGGAGGTAGCATTATAAGGTCAAGGAATCTTTAACATGGAGGTGGCATTATAAAGTCAAGGAAAATTTAACATGGAGGTGGTATATAAAATCAAGGAATCTTTAACATGGAGATGGCATTAAAAAGTCAAGGAAACTTTAACATGGAGGTGGCATTATAAAGTCAAGGAAACTTTAACATGGAGGTAGCATTATAAGGTCAAGGAAAATTTAACATGGATTTGGCATTTTAAAGTCAAGTAAAATTTAACATGGTGGTGGGATTATAAAGTAAAGGAAAATTTAACATGGAGGTGGAATATAAAATCACAGAACGTTTGACATGGAGGTGGCATTATAAAGTCTAGGAAACTTAAAGATGGAGGTCTCATTATAAAGTCAAGGAAAATTTACCATGGAGGTGGCATTATAATGTCAATGAAAATGTAAAATGGAGGTGGTATTATAAAGTCAGGGATAATTTTACATGGAGGTGGCATTATAATGTCAAGGTAAATTTAGCATGGAGGTGGCATTATAAAGTCAATGAATCTTTAACATGGAGGTGGAATTATAATGTCACGGAAGATTTAACTCTAAGGGGGCATTATAAACTCAAGGAAACTTTCACACGGAGTTGGAATTATAAAGTGAAGGAAAATTTAATATGTAGGTGGCATTATAAAGTGCAGGAAAATTTAACATGGAGGAAGTATATAAAATAAACTAAACTTTAACATGGAGGTGACATTATAAAGTTAAGGAAACTTTAACACGGAGATGGCATTATAATGTCAAGGAAATGTAACATGGAGGTGGCATTATAAAGTCAGGGAAAATATAACATGGAGGTGGAATTATAACGTCAAGAAAATTTAACATTGAGGTGGCATTATAAAGTCAAGGAAACTTAAACATGGAGGTGGCATTATAAAGTCACGCAAAATTTAACATGGAGGTGCATTATAATGTCAAGGAAAATGTAACATGGAGGTGGAAATATAAAGTCAAGGAAACTTGAACATGGAGGTGGCATTATAAAGTCAGGGAAAATTTAACACGGTGGTGGCAATATAAAGTCAAGGAAACTTTTACACGGAGGTGGAATTATAAAGTGAAGGAAAATTTAACATGAAGGTGGCAAAATAAAGTAATGGAAACTTTTACACGGAGGTGACATTATAAAGTCAAGGAAAATTTAACATGGAGGAAGTATATAAAATCAACTAAACTTTAACATGCAGGTGACATTATAAAGTCAAGGAAACTTTAATATGGAGGTTTTCATTATAAAGTCAAGGAAAATTTAACATTGAGGTTCATTTAGAAAGTCAAGGAGAATTTAACATTCAGGCGGCATTATAAAGTAAATGAAAATTTAACATGGATTTGGCATTATAAAATAAAGGACATTTTAACATGGAGGTGGGATTATAAAGTCAAAGAAACTTTAACATGGAGGTGACATTATCAAGTCAAGGAAACATTAACATGGAGGTGGTATATAAAATCAAGGTAACTTTATCAAAGAGATGGCATTATAAAGTCAAGGAAAATTTAATATGAAGGAGAATTTATCATGGAGGTGGTATATAAAATCAAGGAAACTTTAAAATGATGATGGCATTAAAAGGTCATCGAAAATTTAACATGGAGGTGGCATTATAAAGGCAAGGAAACTTTAACATGGAGGCGGCATTATAAAGTCAAGGAAAATGTAACACGGAGGTGGCATTATAAAGTCAAGGAAAATGTAACATGGAGGTGGGTTTATAACTCAAGGACAATTTAACATGGAGGTGGCATTTTAAAGTCAAGGAAACTTTAACATGGAGGTGGCATTATAAAGTTTGGGAAAATTTAACATGGAGGAGGCATTATAAAGTCCAGGAAAATTTACCATGGATGAGGTATATAAATCAAGGAAACTTTAACTTCTAGGTGGCATTATAAGGTCAAGTAACCTTTAACATGGTGGTTTTAGTATAAATTCAAGGAAACTTTATCATGGAGGTGGCATTATAAAGTCAAGCAAAATATAACATGGAGGTGTCATTATAAAGTCAGGGAAAATTTAACATGGAGGTGGCATTATAATATCAAGAAAATGTAACATGGAGGTGGCATTATAAAGTCAGGGAAAATTTAACATGCAGGTGGCATTATAAAGTCAAGGAAAATTTAACATGCAGGTGGCATTATATTGTCAAGGAAAATGGAACATGGAGGTGGCATTATAATGTCAAGGAAAATAAAACATGGAGGTGGCATTATAAGGTCAAGGAAACTTTAACATGGAGGTTTTAGTATAATTTCAAGGAAACTTTATCATGGAGGTGGCATTATAAATTCAAGGAAAATTTAACTTGGAGGAGGTATATAAAATCAAGGAAAATTTAACATGGAGGTGGCATTATAAAGTCAAGGAAAATGTAACATGGAGGTCGCATTATAAAGTCAAGGAAAATTTAACATGCAGGTGGCATTATAATGTCAAGGAAAATGTAACATGGAGGTGGCATTCTAAAGTCAGGGACAATTTCAAATGGAGGTGGCATTATAATGTCAAGAAAATGTAACATGGAGGTGGTATTATAAAGTCAGGGAAAATTTAACATGGAGGTGGCGTTATAATGTCAAGAAAATGTAACATGGAGGTGGTATTATAAAGTCAAGGAAACTTTAACATGGAGGTGGAATTATAAAGTCAAAGGAAATTTAACATGGAGGTGGCACTATAAAGTCAAGGAAAATTTAACATGGAGGTGATATATAAAATCAAGGAAACTTTAACATCGAGATGGCATTATAAAGTCACGGAAAATTTAACATGTAGGTGGCATTATAAAGCCAAGGAAAATTTTACATGGAGGTGGCATTCTAAGGTCAAGGAAACTTTAACATGGTGGTATCATTATAAAGTCAGGAAAAATTTAACATAAAGGACGCATTATAGAGTAAAGGAAAATTTAACATCGAGGTGGAATATAAAATCACGGAAAGTTTGACATGGAGGTGGCATTATAAAGTCAAGGAAACTTAAAGATGGTGGTCTCATTATAAAGTCAAGGAAAATTTAACATGGAGGTGGCATTATAAAGTCAAGGAAAATTTAACATGGAGGAGGCATACTAAAGTCAAGGAAAATTTAACATGGAGGTCTCATTATAAGCTCAAGGAAAATTTAACATTGAGGTGGTATCTGAAATCAAGGAAACTTTAACATGGGGGTGGCGTTATAAAGTCAGGGAATATTTAACATGGAGGTGGCATTATAAACTCAAGGAAAATTTAACATGGAGGTGGTATCTAAAATCAAGGAAACTTTAACATGGTGGAGGCATTATAAAGTCAAGGAAACGTAAAGATGGAGGTGGCATTATAAAGTCAAGGAAACTTTAAGATGGAGGTGGCATTATAAAGTCAAGGAAATTTAACATGGAGATGGCATTATAAAGTCAAGGAAAATTTAACATGGAGATGGTATATAAAATCAAGGAAACTTTCACATGGAGGTGGCATTATAAAGTCAAGGAAAATATAACATGGATTTGGCATTATATGGTCAAGGAAAATTTGACATGGAGGTGGCATTATAAAGTGAAGGAAAATTTAACATGGAGGTGGCATTACAAAGTCAAGGAAACTTTAACCTGGTGGTGGCATTATAAAGTGAGGGAAAATATAACATGGATTTGGCATTATGAAGTCAAGGAAACTTTATCATGGGGGTGGCATTATAAACTCAAGGAAACTTTAACTTGGAGGTAGCATTATATGGTCAAGGAAAATTTAACATGGAGGTGGCATTTTAAAGTCAAGGAAAATTTAACATGGAGGTGGTATATAAAATCAAGGAATCTTTATCATGGAGATGGCATTATAAAGTCAAGGAAACTTTATCATGGAGGTGGCATTATAAAGTCAAGGAAACTTTAACATGGTGGTGGGATTATAAAGTCAGGAAAAATTTAACATAAAAGAGGCATTATGAAGTAAAGGAAAATTTAACATGGAGGTGGAATATAAAATCACGGAAAGTTTGACATGGAGGTGGCATTATAAAGTCAAGGAAACTTAAAGATGGAGGTCTCATTATAAAGTCAAGGAAAATTTACCATGGAGGTGGCATAATAAAGTCAAGGAAGTGGCGTTATAAAGTTATGGAAAATTTAACATAGAGTTGGGATTATAAAATCAAGTAAAATTTAACATGGAGGTGGTATCTAAAATCAAGGAAACTTTAACATGGAGGAGGCATTATAAAGTCAAGGAAACTTAAAGGTGGAGGTGGCATTATAAAGTCAAGGAAATTTAACATGGAGATGGCATTATAAAGTCAAGGAAAATTTAACATGGAGGTTGCATTACAAAGTCAAGGAACCTTTAACCTGGTGGTCTTATTATAAAGTCAGGGAGAATATAACATGGATTTGGCATTATGAAGTCAAGGAAAATTTAACATGGAGGTGGCATTATAAAGTCAAGGAAACTTTAACATGGAGGTAGCATTATAAGGTCAAGGAATCTTTAACATGGAGGTGGCATTATAAAGTCAAGGAAAATTTAACATGGAGGTGGTATATAAAATCAAGGAATCTTTAACATGGAGATGGCATTAAAAAGTCAAGGAAACTTTAACATGGAGGTGGCATTATAAAGTCAAGGAAACTTTAACATGGAGGTAGCATTATAAGGTCAAGGAAAATTTAACATGGATTTGGCATTTTAAAGTCAAGTAAAATTTAACATGGTGGTGGGATTATAAAGTAAAGGAAAATTTAACATGGAGGTGGAATATAAAATCACAGAACGTTTGACATGGAGGTGGCATTATAAAGTCTAGGAAACTTAAAGATGGAGGTCTCATTATAAAGTCAAGGAAAATTTACCATGGAGGTGGCATTATAATGTCAATGAAAATGTAAAATGGAGGTGGTATTATAAAGTCAGGGATAATTTTACATGGAGGTGGCATTATAATGTCAAGGTAAATTTAGCATGGAGGTGGCATTATAAAGTCAATGAATCTTTAACATGGAGGTGGAATTATAATGTCACGGAAGATTTAACTCTAAGGGGGCATTATAAACTCAAGGAAACTTTCACACGGAGTTGGAATTATAAAGTGAAGGAAAATTTAATATGTAGGTGGCATTATAAAGTGCAGGAAAATTTAACATGGAGGAAGTATATAAAATAAACTAAACTTTAACATGGAGGTGACATTATAAAGTTAAGGAAACTTTAACACGGAGATGGCATTATAATGTCAAGGAAATGTAACATGGAGGTGGCATTATAAAGTCAGGGAAAATATAACATGGAGGTGGAATTATAACGTCAAGAAAATTTAACATTGAGGTGGCATTATAAAGTCAAGGAAACTTAAACATGGAGGTGGCATTATAAAGTCACGCAAAATTTAACATGGAGGTGCATTATAATGTCAAGGAAAATGTAACATGGAGGTGGAAATATAAAGTCAAGGAAACTTGAACATGGAGGTGGCATTATAAAGTCAGGGAAAATTTAACACGGTGGTGGCAATATAAAGTCAAGGAAACTTTTACACGGAGGTGGAATTATAAAGTGAAGGAAAATTTAACATGAAGGTGGCAAAATAAAGTAATGGAAACTTTTACACGGAGGTGACATTATAAAGTCAAGGAAAATTTAACATGGAGGAAGTATATAAAATCAACTAAACTTTAACATGCAGGTGACATTATAAAGTCAAGGAAACTTTAATATGGAGGTTTTCATTATAAAGTCAAGGAAAATTTAACATTGAGGTTCATTTAGAAAGTCAAGGAGAATTTAACATTCAGGCGGCATTATAAAGTAAATGAAAATTTAACATGGATTTGGCATTATAAAATAAAGGACATTTTAACATGGAGGTGGGATTATAAAGTCAAAGAAACTTTAACATGGAGGTGACATTATCAAGTCAAGGAAACATTAACATGGAGGTGGTATATAAAATCAAGGTAACTTTATCAAAGAGATGGCATTATAAAGTCAAGGAAAATTTAATATGAAGGAGAATTTATCATGGAGGTGGTATATAAAATCAAGGAAACTTTAAAATGATGATGGCATTAAAAGGTCATCGAAAATTTAACATGGAGGTGGCATTATAAAGGCAAGGAAACTTTAACATGGAGGCGGCATTATAAAGTCAAGGAAAATGTAACACGGAGGTGGCATTATAAAGTCAAGGAAAATGTAACATGGAGGTGGGTTTATAACTCAAGGACAATTTAACATGGAGGTGGCATTTTAAAGTCAAGGAAACTTTAACATGGAGGTGGCATTATAAAGTTTGGGAAAATTTAACATGGAGGAGGCATTATAAAGTCCAGGAAAATTTACCATGGATGAGGTATATAAATCAAGGAAACTTTAACTTCTAGGTGGCATTATAAGGTCAAGTAACCTTTAACATGGTGGTTTTAGTATAAATTCAAGGAAACTTTATCATGGAGGTGGCATTATAAAGTCAAGCAAAATATAACATGGAGGTGTCATTATAAAGTCAGGGAAAATTTAACATGGAGGTGGCATTATAATATCAAGAAAATGTAACATGGAGGTGGCATTATAAAGTCAGGGAAAATTTAACATGCAGGTGGCATTATAAAGTCAAGGAAAATTTAACATGCAGGTGGCATTATATTGTCAAGGAAAATGGAACATGGAGGTGGCATTATAATGTCAAGAAAATGTAACATGGAGGTGTCATTATAAAGTCAGGGAAAATTTAACATGCAGGTGGCATTATATTGTCAAGGAAAATGTAACATGGAGGTGGCATTATAAAGTCAGGGAAATTTTCACATGGAGGTGGCATTATAATGTCAAGAAAATGTAACATGGAGGTGGCATTATAAAGTCAGGGAAAATTTAACATGGAGGTGGCATTATAATGTCAAGAAAATGTAACATGGAGGTGGTATTATAAAGTCAAGGAAACTTTAACATGGAGGTGGCATTATAATGTCAAGAAAATGTGACATGGAGGTGGCATTATAAAGTCAATTAAAATTTAACATGGATGTGGTATATAAATCAAGGAAACTTTAACTTGGAGGTGGCATTATAAGGTCAAGGAAACTTTAACATCTAGGTTTTAGTATAAATTCAAGGAAACTTTATCATATAGGTGGCATTATAAATTCAAGGAAAATTTAACATGGAGGAGGTATATAAAATCAAGGAAAAATTAACATGGAGGTGGCATTATAAAGTCAAGGAAAATGTAACATGGAGGTGGCATTATAAAGTCAAGGAAAATTTAACATGGAGGAGGTATATAAAATCAAGGACAATTTAACATGGAGGTCGCATTATAAAGTCAAGGAAACTTAAAGATGGAGGTCTCATTATAACGGCAAGGAAAATTTAACATGGAGGTGGCATTATAATGTCAAGAAAATTTAACATGGAGGTGGTATTATAAAGTCAAGGAAATTTAACATGGAGATGGCATTATAATGTCAAGGAAAATGTAACATGGAGGTGGCATTATAATGTCCGGGAAAATTTAACATGGAGGTGGCATTATAATGTCAAGAAAATGTAACATGGAGGTGGTATTATAAAGTCAGGGAAAATTTAAAATGGAGGTGGCATTATAATATCAAGAAAATGTAATATGGAGGTGGTATTATAAAGTCAAGGAATCTTTAACATGGAGGTGGCATTATAAAGTCAAGGAAAATTTAACATGGAGGTGGCATTATAATGTCTAGGAAAATGTAACATCGAGGAGGCATTATAAAGTCAAGGAAACTTTAACATGGAGGTGGCATTATAAACTCAGGGAAAATTTAACACGGAGGTGGCAATATAAAGTCAAGGAAGCTTTTACACGGAGGTGGAATTATAAACTGAAGGAAAATTTAACATGGAGGTGGCATTATAAAGTCAAGGAAAATTTAACATGGAGGAGGTATATAAAATCAACTAAACTTTAACAAGGAGGTGGCATTAGAAAGTCAAGGAAAATTTAACATGAAGGTGCCATTATAAGGTCAAGGAGAATTTAACATTCAGGCGGCATTATAAAGTAAATGAGAATTTAACATGGAGGTGGCATTATAAAATGAAGGACATTTTAACATGGAGGTATCATTATAAAGTCAAAGAAACTTTAACATGGAGGTGACATTATCAAGTCAAGGAAAATTTAACATGGAGGTGGTATATAAAATCAAGGAAACTTTATCATAGAGATGGCATTATAAAGTCAAGCAAAATTTAACATGGAGGAGAATTTATCATGGAGGTTGGATTATAAAGTCAAGGAAAATTTAACATGGTGGTGGCATCAAAAAGTCAAAGAAAATTTAAAATGGATTTGGCAATACAAAGTCAAGGAAACTTTAACCAGGTGGTGGCATTATAAAGTCAGGGATAATATAACATGGATTTGGCATTAAGAAGTCAAGGAAACTTTACCATGGAGGTAGCATTATAAGGTCAAGGAAAATTTAACATGGAGGTGATATTTTAAAGTCAAGGACAATTTAACATGGAGGTGGCATTATAAAATCAAGGAAAATTTAACATGGAGGTGGTATATAAAATCAAGGAATCTTTAACATGGAGATGGCATTATAAAGTCAAGGAAACTTTAACATGGAGGTGGCATTCTAAAGTCATGGAAACATTAACATGGAGGTAGCATTATAAGGTCAAGGAAAATTTAACATAGAGGTGGCATTTTAAAGTCCAGTAAACTTTAACATGGTGGTGTTATTATAAAGTCATGAGAAATTTAACATAAATTAGGCACTATAAAGTAAAGGAAAATTTAACATGGAGGTGGAATATAAAATCACGGAAAGTTTGACATGGAGATGGCATTATAAAGTCAAGGAAACTTAAAGATGGAGGTCTCATTATAACGGCAAGGAAAATTTAACATGGAGGTGGCATTATAATGTCAAGAAAATTTAACATGGAGGTGGTATTATAAAGTCAAGGAAATTTAACATGGAGATGGCATTATAAAGTCAAGGAAAATTTAACATGGAGGTAGCATTACAAAGTCAAGGAACCTTTAACTTGGTGGTCTCATTATAAAGTCAGAGAGAATATAACATGGATTTGGCATTATGAAGTCAAGGAAAATTTAACATGGAGGTGACATTATAAAGTCAAGGAAACTTTAACATGGAGGTAGCATTATAAGGTCAAGGAAAATTTAACATGGAGGTGGCATTTTAAAGTCAAGTAAAATTTAACATGGTGGTGGGATTATAAAGTAAAGGAAAATTTAAAATGGAGGTGGAATATAAAATCACGGAAAGTTTGACATGGAGGTGGCATTATAAAGTCTAGGAAACTTAAAGATGGAGGTCTCATTATAAAGTCAAGGAAAATTTACCATGGAGGTGGCATTATAATGTCAATGAAAATGTAACATGGAGGTGGTATTATAAAGTCAGGGATAATTTTACATGAAGGTGGCATTATAATGTCAAGGTAAATTTTGCATGGAGGTAGCATTACAAAGTCAAGGAAACTTTAACATGGAGGTGTCATTATAATGTCACGGAAGATTTAACTCGGAGGGGGCATTATAAAGTCAAGGGAACTTTTACACGGAGTTGGAATTATAAAGTGAAGGAAAATTTAATATGGAGGTGGGATTATAAAGTCAAGGAAAATTTAACATGGAGGTAGTATATAAAATAAACTAAACTTTAACATGGAGGTGACATTATAAAGTCAAGGAAACTTTAACACGGAGGTGGCATTATAATGTCAAGGAAATGTAACATGGAGGTGGCATTATAAAGTCAGGGAAAATATAACATGGAGGTGGAATTATAATGTCAAGAAAATTTAACATGGAGGTGGCATTATAAAGTCAAGGAAACTTAAACATGGAGGTGGCATTATAAAGTCACGCAAAATTTAACATGGAGGTGGCATTATAATTTCAAGGAAAATGTAACATGGAGGTGGCAATATAAAGTCAAGGAAACTTGAACATGGAGGTGGCATTATAAAGTTAGAGAACATTTAACACGGTGGTGGCAAAATAAAGTCAAGGAAACTTTTACACGGAGGTGGAATTATAAAGTGAAGGAAAATTTAACATGAAGGTGGCAAAATAAAGTCAAAGAAACTTTCACACGGAGGTGGCATTATAAAGTCAAGGAAAATTTAACATGGAGGAAGTATATAAAATAAACTAAACTTTTACATGCAGGTGACATTATAAAGTCAAGGAAAATTTAACATTGAGGTGCATTTAGAAAGTCAAGGAGGATTTCACATTCAGGCGGCATTATAAAGTACATGAAAATTTAACATGCATTTGGCATTATAAAATAAAGGACATTTTAACATGGAGGTGGCATTATAAAGTCAAAGAAACTTTAACATGGAGGCGGTATATAAAATCAAGGTAACTTTATCAAAGTGATGGCATTATAAAGTCAAGGAAAATTTAATATGGAGGAGAATTTATCATGAAGGTGGTATATAAAATCAAGGAAACTTTAAAATGATGATGGCATTATAAGGTCATCGAAAATTTAACATGGAGTTGGCATTATAAGGTCAAGGAAACTTTAACATGGAGACGGCATTATAAAGTCAAGGAAAATGTAACATGGAGGTGGCATCATAAAGTCAAGGAAAATGTAACATGGAGGTGGCTTTATACCTCAAGGACAATTTAACATGGAGGTGGCATTTTAAAGTCAAGGAAACTTTAACATGGAGTTGGCATTATAAAGTTAGGGAAAATTTAACATGGAGGAGGCATTATAAAGTCAAGGAAAATTTAACATCGATGAGGTATATAAATCAAGGAAACTTTAACTTCTAGGTGGCATTATAAGGTCAAGTAACCTTTAACATGGTGGTTTTAGTATAAATTCAAGGAAACTTTTTCATGGAGGTGGCATTATAAAGTCAAGCAAAATATAACATCGAGGTGTCATTATAAAGTCAGGGAAAATTTAACATGCAGGTGGCATTATAATGTCGAGGAAAATGTAACATGGAAGTGGCTTTATAAAGTCAGGGAAAATTTAACATGGAGGTGGCATTGTAATGTCAAGAAAATGTAACATGGAGGTGGCATTATAAAGTCAGGGAAAATTTGACATGGAGGTGGCATTATAATGTCAAGAAAATGTAACATGGAGGTGGTATTATCAAGTCAAGGAAACTTTAACATGGAGGTGGCATTATAATGTCACGGAAAATTCAACATGGATGTGGTATTAAAAGTCAATAAAAAATTTAACATGGATGTGGTATATAAATCAAGGAAACTTTCACTTGGAGGTGGCATTATAAGGTCAAGGAAACTTTAACATGGAGGTTTTAGTATAAATTCAAGGAAACTTTATCATAGAGGTGGCATTATAAATTCAAGGAAAATTTACCATGGAGGTGGTATATAAAATCAAGGAATCTTTAACATGGAGATGGCATTATAAAGTCAAGCAAACTTTAACATGGAGGTGGCATTCTAAAGTCAATGAAACATTAACATGGAGGTAGCATTATAAGGTCAACGAAAATTTAACATGGAGGTGAAATTTAAAGTCAACTAAACTTTACCATGGTGGTGGCATTAAAAAGTCAGGAAACATTTAACATAAAGGAGGCAATATAAAGTAAAGGAAAATTTAAAATGGAGGTGGAATATAAAATCACGGAAAGTTTGACATGGAGGTGGCATTATAAAG